>PITA01033613.1:0-12533 GCA_004023965.1 Spilogale gracilis | reverse complement strand
CTTCCTCATCTCTTAGTATAGTCTTTGTCCTAAAATCTAATTTGTCTGAGATAAGGATTGCCACCCCGGCTTTCTTTTGATGTCCGTTAGCATGGGAAATGGTTTTGCACCCCCTCCCTTTTAATCTGGAGGTGTCTTTGGGACTAACATGAATCTCTTGCAGACAGCATATTGTTGAGTCTTGTTTGTTTATCCATTCTTATACTCTGTGTCTTTTGATTGGGACATTTAGCCCTTTTACATTCAGGGTAACTATTTAAAGCTGTGAATTTAGTGCCACCTGTCAGGTGACTGTTACTATATATTGTCTCTGTTCCTTTTTTGGTCTGTGTTACTTTTAGGCTTTCTCTTTGCTCAGAGGACCCCTTTCAGTGTAGGGCTGGTTTGGTTTTTGCGTTCCTTTAGTTTTTGTTTGTTCTGGAAGCTTTTTATCTTCTTCTATTTTCAGTGAGAGCCTAGCTGGGTGTAGTATTCTTGACTGCATATTTTTCTCATTTAGTACTCTGAATATATCATGTCAGTCCCTTCTGGCCTGGCTGGTGTCTGTGGATAGGTCTGCTGCCAATCTAATATTTCTAGTATCTTAGGTTATAGACCTCTTGTCCCGAGGTACTTTCAAGATTGTCTCTTTGTCACTGAGACTTGTAAGTTTTATTATTAGATGATGGGATGTGGGCCTATTTTTATTGACCTTGATCGGAGTTCTCTGTGCCTCCAGGATTTTGATGCTGTCTCATTCTCCAAATTAGGAAGTTCTCTGCTATAATTAGCTCCAATATACCTCCTGCCCCTGTCATTGTTTCTTCTTCTTCTTCTTGATCCCAATTATTCTATTTAAAGTTTCATTTTATGGTATCACTTACCTCTTGAATTCTGTCCTCGTGATACAGTGGTTGTTTCTCTCTCTTTTTCTCAGATTCTTTATTCTCCTATCATTTGGTCTTCTATATCACTAATTCTCTCGCCTGCCTCGTTTATCCTAGCAGTTAGAGCCTCCATTTGTGATTGCATCTCATTAATAGTTTTTTTTTTAATTTCTACTTGGTTGGATTTTAGTTCTTTTATTTCTCCAGAGAGGAGTTCTCTAGTATCTTCTCTGCTGTTTTTAGGCCCAACTAGTATCTTTAAAATCGTCATTCTGAGCTCTAGTTCTGACATCTTACCGATGTCCATATTGATTAGGTCCTTAGCAGAGGGTACTGCCTCTTGTTCTTTCTTTTTGTGGTGAGTTTTTTTGAGGTGAGTTTTTCTGTTTTGCCATTTTGTCCAGAGAAGAACAGATGAATGAGAGAATAAAATGCTAAAAGAGTAACAACCACCCCAGAAAAATATCCACTAACCAAACCAGAAGAGACCCAAAATTGGGGGGAGAAGAATGGAAAAAAAATTAAAGAAATCTATATCTGTATTTGTCTGTATCTGTCTATATCTATATATGGTTAGGCCTGTGACTAGAATTCTAGAGAGCCACCTGCTATATTTTGGGTGTATTTTGGTCTATGAGAAGAAACTGCTTCCCAAAATTTTGAAGAAAGGAGAACATATTAATCGTAAATACGATGAGTGGATGGAGTGTGACTGTAAAGATGGAAAGTAAGACAATTTTAAAGTAATTGAGAGATGTTGGTTGAGAAAAGTAAGAAAAAAATTATTTAAAAAAAAGAGAGACTGTGATCAGGCAAGAGACTAGAACAAAGCCTACTCTAGATTTAGGGTATATTTTGGTCTGTTAGAAAAACTGTATTCCAAAATTTTATTTTATTTTATTTTATTTTATTTTATTTTATTTTATTTTAATTATTTTATTTTATTTTATTATTTTTTTTAAAGATTTTATTTATTTATTTGACAGAGAGAAGCACAGTCAGAGAAGGAACACAAGCAGGGGGAGTGAGAGAGGGAGAAGCAGGCTTCCTGCTGAGCAGGCAGCCTGATGTGCGGCCCGAACCAGGGACTCCGGGATCATGACCTGAGCCGTAGGCAGTCACTTATCCAACTGAGCCACCCATGCATCCCCCAAATTTTAAAGACAGAAAACATGTGTATAGACACACACAAAAAAAGAAGGTTAAATACAATGAAGGGATAGAATATGGCTGTAAAAATGAAAATTAAAAAAGACTTTTAAAGTATTGATGTTGATTAAAATAGGGGAGCGGAAAAATTTTAAAAAAAGGAAAAAAATTTAAAAGTTTAACTTTGAAAGACTAAAGAGTCATGGGGAAAAAAACTGTGAATTCTATGTTCTGTATTGTCCTAGCTTGGGGTTTTGCAGTCCTCATTTATAGGTAAATTTAGTCTTGAGTGGATGTTCTTGCTGAACTTCTGGGGGAGGGGCCTGTTGTGGTGAATCTAGATTGTCTTTGCTTGAGGCAGAATTGTACCTCCCTTGTCAGGGGTCAGCCTAGTAATCTGTTCAGGTATGCTCTTGGTAGTTTTCGTTCCCTGACAGCTTTCTGTACAGCTTTGGATGATGAGAATGAGAATTGTAGCCTCTTCATCTCCGGCCTGGAGGAGGTTAGATCTCGGGCCCCACCCCCTCTTCAGTGAGCCGTTAGAGCAAAACTGTCAATCACACCTGTCTCCCTGGTCTCCGGCCACACTCTGTACTCACCCTGCCTGTGACTGAGGGTTTCTGTCTCTGGTACATGACCCTGTTGAGAGTCTCCAAATCTAGCAGATTCCTGTAGTGCACTCCTGCGCCCCTCTTCCTGGTGAAGTAAGGAGGGAGTGCGTCTCCATGGATTTGTCACTTGTTGGAAGAGCAGGGACCCAACTGTGTTGGGGATCACTGTTTATGGCAACCCTGAATTGAGAGCCTACTCCTCATCTCCATCTTTACAGCCATCTTTCCCTCTATGAATCCTGGGAGCTCTGCCACACTCAAGCACCCCTATGCTTTCTGTGACCCCACATGTCCTGAGACCACACTGTCCCAGCGAGGATTCCACTCCCCACTTAGCCACAGGAGCAACGTCATTCTGTGGAGCAGACTTTTAAAGGTTCTGATTTTGTGCTCTGTTGCTCTCTTACTTGCCAGGGTCCAGATGATGGATGCTCCCTCCCCTGCTGTCTATCTTCTCAGATACCACCTCAAATTCACTTCTGTGCATATCCTACCTTCTAGAACATGGTCGCTTTGTGTTCATAGAATTGCTGCTATTCTTTTCTTTGGTCTCATGTTGAGTTTCTAGGTGTTCAGAATGGTTTGTTAAATATCTAGCTGAATTCCTGGGACCCAATGATATTTATATCTCCTACTCCTTTGCCATCTTGCTGGCATAATCTAGTCTCCCTATTTTAAAGTCAGCTGATTAGCAACCTTAATTACATCTGCAAAGTTGCTTTTACCATCTAACATACCATTATTACTGATGTGATACCAGAGGACAGAGTTCATGGGGGCCAGAATTCTGCTTGCCTGTCTCTCCCTCCCTCACTTCTTTCCTCCCTTCTTCCCCCCATATATATTTTTTGTCTTCTTCCATTCTTCTACCATTCAAAATAGGATGTGTTAATAGTAGTTAACCCTATATGTTAGTACTTAAATTTGAGATATAACCATCACCCCTTGGTGAGAACTCTAACCTCTTTTGAAAAGAGGATGGATGTATTTTTAGTTGTATGAGAGATAATGACATCATGTTAGACAGAATATAAGGATAGGTAGTAGAGTTGTATATGGATACCAAGTTAACCTTGAGTGGACTGTGATAATGTACTTTATGGGCCAGCTAAACTAAAACTACATTTCTGAGAATTTCATTTCTAGTGTAGGATTGGGTTAGGATTAGTCATAAGAGAAATTACATAAAATTTGGATGTGGGAAGTGAATCAGCAGTCACTGTTTTATACTCTGAAGGTCATTATGGCGGGCATTATGGCAGCTGTCATGCAATGTCAGTATCTGGTAGTTCACTTAGTTGGCATGGGGTGACACCTCAGCCCACATAGTCTCAGACCTTGCCACATTTTTTAGTTTCTTCATGTCCTAGGCTGCAGTAATAAAAGGCACTTTTGCTGTGGGTCACTCTTATCATCAAGGTTGGATGCAGTGTATTATGACTTTGTTAAACTTAACATTTGTTAGATGGAGACAGGGTGCTGGATGATGAGTCAGGTAATAATAGTAGTGAGTGGTAGTTCAGCAAGAGACCACCAGAGAATTCAAAAGAGAAGTTTATTATTTATAAGCACTGGAGGGAGTATATGGCACACTTCAAAGGGGTACATAGAAGGTCAAGGCAGAGTGCAGTCAGAAAGAGAGGCAGGATCTGGGGCATGTGCCTTTATTCAGGTCATTGAATGGAGTGTTTTGGGGTTCCTGGGCTAGGGCCAGATTGGTGAGTTCAAACTAAAAGAGCAGGAATTTGGTAATACAGGCATAGGAAGCAGAGGAAACTTGATCTCAAGGGCTGCTGGGAGAGACCTACCAGAAACTTATATTTGCTTGTGACTTTGTGGGATGCTAAATAGGACATGTGCTTCTCTGAGGGAGCTAGTGTCACTGGAAGGTCCCTGTAGGCCACCTGGCCAAACAAAATGGATGTTGAGGCAGTAATACCACAGACCAAGTTAACTAAATGCTTGACACAGTGATAGACACATGTTCCATTGTCTGTGTGTGACCTCAGGGATTCCAGTCTGTCCTCAGGTGTTTCAGTTTGCCTTTGTGGGTTCCAGTTGCTCATTATGGGTTTTAGTTATGTTTAGTTATGAACATAAGTCATATTCATTTTCCTTCCCAGTTGCTGGCCTGACTTCTAGCGGCTTTAGGCCAAATATCAGAACAGATGTAACAGCCTTATATAGCCTTCTCTAAGGGCTTCTATATGATCCCAAGGGAATAAAATATTTTAATCATTTTGAAAAAGTTCTCAGCCACTGTCTTTTCAAATATTGTTTTTACCCCATTTTTTTTATCATCTGTACTTTTGAAACTTTATGTATGTTAGAACTTCTTTATCCCCAGATGCCTTAATCTTCTGTATTTTTCATGTATTTGTCCATTTGTCTCTGTTTCATTCTTGATATTTTTTCTGACCTATTTTTAACATATTCTTTTAATTTTTAAATTAGTCTCCTTTTAAATAGTTAGTTCTTTACTGAAATTCTTAATTTTGTGCCGGTCTCAACATTTTAAGGATATTTGTTTAGAGGTCTGTTTCTGATATCTTTCTTACCTAGATTTGCTGCTGATCTTTTTTATGTTGTCCTCCCTCCCTCCCCACTTCCCTCCTCTTTTAAGTAGGCTCCATGTCCAGCATAGAGCCCAACACAGAGCTTGAACTCACAACCCCAAGACCAAGACTTGAGCTGAGATCAAAAGTTGGACACTTAACCGAGTGAGCCACTCAGGTGTCCCTGTTGTCCTTTTTTCTTTAGGCATTCACTAATGTGGTCTCCTCTTCTGGCATGCCTGATTGTTCTGCTTGAGTGCCAGATATTGTATAGGTAATTTGAGGCCTTGAGTTACATTATGCCCTCTCAGTTACTCTGATAGGTAACTAGGTGTATTAGCAAATCCTATTCACCTTAATTCAGTTTGATGTACTTAAATGGTTCAGAGCTAGGATTCATTCCCCCAAAAGCAGTGTTCTTCTGGTTTGTGCTTATTCCTAGGATACCCTTGGAAAGTCCCAAATCAAAGTGTGTAGTGTTTATCAGGTTACCCTTCTAACTTTGTCCTTCTAACCCTGCAAGATACAGGAAGTCCTCCTTTTTATCTTAGCCAGTTCTAGAGAAAAATCACTCAAATGCCAAGTTACGTCTGTGGATTTTCTCTCTTACTTGCATCTTGGTTCCATAGTTCTTCACTGCTTATTGGATCCTTTAGATTTTAAAGAACCTGTTTAGTTTTTTAGTTATTGTTCCCTTTAGCTAAAGAGAGGTAGAGCAGAATTTCTGATGGGGTAACTGTCACTTTCCTTCTTCTCCCCCTCCACCGCATGTGTATTGTGGGGTTAGACTTTTCTCCCCATTCCTTATGTTATGTGAAATTTCCCAATGGCTGACCATGGTGTGCCTTTTTTCCCTCCCTCAGAATTACTGTCATCTAACCATTGGTGGTACTAATATAATTGTAGTATGGAAGATAGGCATTGGGGGAAGATACAAGAAAGCTGCATTGTGCAGCTATGGGAAAGCAGGGATGTGTTCCTGGAATATTTCTTTAAGTGTTAGTGCAATAAATATGGATTTAGACAAAGTTGCATTGACTAGGCTGTCCTAACAGGGCTTTCTCTATTAAATGATAGAGAAAAGGGGGGTGTGATTATGGTGCTAGGGGTATATAAACAAATGACATAGAGCAGAGAGAAAGCTGCTTGAAAATACTAAGTCATAAGAAGCCTAAATGTAGAGTGAGCCTACTGCATATTCACCAGCAACTGTATATTCCCAGATTAAAGGAGTGATGGCCAAGAAAGACTTGCTTTTTCAGTTATTACTAATGTGTAGTCAGTCACTTAAGCTAACTCTTCTTCATTCTTCTTGATTTTGCTAACTACCCCTGCCCCAAACCACCACCAAGAATGAGTACATATGAATGGGACAGGAAGAAGTAGAAAAGGGAGAGAGAAAGAAAAAAAAATCACAGCTCTTCCTTTGCTTGAAGTTCAAAGCAAGTGGATGAGAACTTCACTTGAGTTTTGTGAGAGTGTTTTGAGCTGAACTAAAGTAATAATAATACTTACATGTGATTGAACATATAAAAGAAGGTTGAAAGAAAGTGGAAAAAAATCTAATGTGGCCAGAGAAATGATTAGAACAGATAGAGGCATCATTAAAAGGCAAACCTTAGCTTTCCATTCTTGAAAACAAAGCCAATATCATTTCTTGGTTAAGCTATATAGTTAATCCTTTGGCTGTTTCTACACTGATAGTAAGTCCATCTTTCATTTTAAGAACTTTGATTGTTTTGAATATCCCTGTGCTTGTATTAAAACAACATATTCTTGGGGCCCCTAGCTGCCTCAGTCAGTAGAACATGTGACTCTTGTCTCAGGGTTGTAAATTCAATCCTCATGTTGGGTGTAGATTTTATTACTGAAAATCTTTTTAAAAAAGCAAAAATACTTTCTTGTTATGTGGATATTAGTCCTTTATTTCTCTAAAATTTTAAAAAATATTTTATTTATTTATTTGACAGAAACATAGCTAGAGAGGGAACACATGCAGGGGGAGTGAGAGGAGAAGCCGGCTTCCCGCCAAGCAGGGAGCCTGATGTAGGGCTTGATTCCCGGGACTCCTGGACCATGACCTGCGCCGAAGGCAGATGCCCAACAACTGAGCCACCCAGGCGCCCTCTCTAAAATTCTTAAATATATTTCTTTGGTGACTCTTTTCTGATTGCTCTGTTGCTGTGTTTCCTTGGATGCAAGTTATTCTGTTTGTCAGCTTTATTGGATTCATTTGTTTACATTTGATGATTTCTGATTTCTGGTTATAAGCTCATCTTCTACAGAATACTGTTCCCAGTGTCTTGATTTGTGGTAGTTCTTGATATGGTGACTGCTTGCCTGTTTCTTTCTTCTAGGTGTGCGTTATAGCCCCTGACCAAAGAGAATTTCCTTTGTTACTTTTAATGTGCTTATATGTTCATGAATCTATATTTTATATTATTAAAATTAATTTCTCCAGGTTTTATATTGAGAGAAGATAATTTCTGTTACCTGGAAATGAGTCTAAATTATTGGACATATAATATCTAGACCAAATATAACACTGTTTCTCTTAGCAAATCATTAGCAGGTTTCTCTCATAACCTACTTTCAGTACAGAACACATTTGAACTGTTTTTAAAAGGCCCAAATCTCTTAGCTCTAGCATAGAGCAATTAAAATGGTAGCTGTGGTTGCAATTATGTTAGAAAACATACATGCAAATGGACTAAGAACCCAAAAAGGAAAATACTAATTTTATTAAGGTGGTGAACTTATGGATGACTTTTTCTCTTTTGACTTTCCAGAATTTCTGTATTATTACATTATTTTTTTTAAAGAGGACATAATTTTTGAGTATATACTAACTAACTTTAAAAAATCTTACCACCAATACAGACCCCCTAATAAAGTAGTCAGTTGCTTCTAGGATGAAGTTAAAACTTCTCAACTAAATATCTCCAAAGCTCTTCACAGATCTGTTATCAGATTGCTTCTTTTATCTCCTTCCATTCTTATGCTTCATTTAGTTCAGTCTTGTTCCCCACCCCTTGACACAGACACTACTAATTTCTGCTATGTTTTAAGGATTGAAACACATTTTTGCAGGGTCATTTTTCTAGGTACAGGATACTGGTTCTTTTGGTCCATTGCTTTGCTGAGTTCATTTGGGATCCTGGCTGCCTACTCTACCTTGCTGATGGTGAGTAATATTTCATTACAGTTGGTGAGTAATGTTTTGCATTTCTTCTACTCTCTTCCTGAGTAGCCTTCTGAGGTGCTCCTGTCTGGGATAGTGTCCAGTAGATGCTGGGAGCCTTCATAACCTAAGATCACTCTTGTCTTAACAGAGTTGGGGTTTATATCAGCTACTTGACTCTTAGACATGAAGGATGGATGAAGGGAAGAAAGGCTTGTGCTATTAGAGGATCTGTCTTACAACTTTCCCTTTTAAAGGGTGTCAGAACATCCTTTTTCTAATCTTGTTTCATAGCCCATTTTATGGTTCACACAATGTTGTTATTTTAAACACTCCACTTCACATTAGCAGTACCTTAACATGTTGAACAACCTCATTTCATATCCTGTCTCCTGAGGATCAGTCTTTCTGGACCTTACAGATGAGCTAGTTTTTCAGACCTATTCTCATGTGCATTTGCACCTCTAGTCCAGGTGCAGAGCACCTTTTAGCAAGTCTTTTGGCAAATAGTGACCTTGTCTCTGTTGCCTGACATAGTAGTGTAGTGTGGTATGAGAAATTCAGGCCAAGCAAGAGAATTTCAGGCAGTAGGAGTTTTTAAGTGCTTACTCTCATCCATAGAATATATATGTCTTGCTCTGATTTCACAGTTCCTTGTCCTTACTGATTTGCTTTCTGATACAGAAAACCCAACCCACCAAATCCATTGCCATTTGCATTTTTCAAAAAAATTATTAATCAAAAAATAATTAATATGAGTGATAAGTACTGAGTATACAGTGATCAATAAAACATGCAGTATCAATAAAACATGCAGTTTCTGTTTTCATGCAGGGTACTTCAAAGAGATGGGTATGAGATTTGAAGTTGTAATAGTGTCTTAATTCATTGAGTTTAGACTCTAGTAGGGCAACTAACTCAGAGACAAAAATAACTAACATAGGCAGAACGTTGTATTTGTCATTAGAGAGGCCTAAAAAATGTTCTGCGTGGATTCTGAGAAGGAAGAGGTGACTTTCAGCCAAGAAGATTAAGTAAGACTTCTTGGAAGAGATGGTACTGATGTGTGTGTGATATTGAAGGGATGGTGGATTTGGACATGTGTATGTGGGGATGGGGGAAGGACATTCAAGGCTGTGGGAACATTATGACGAAGGTGGCAAGACAAAAATTTGGACTGTGACTAGATAAGAGGGCAAGGTCAGTTCTGTTAGCATGTAGGGAACACTGCTACAAAGATAGGTTTGTGACAGATTTTGGAAGGTCTGGAAATAAGGCTAAGACATTTGGCATAAATCAGATTTCTGTTTTAGGAAACACATCCTGGAAATTGTGGTGTGGAGGGTGGTTAGAAACTTTTCTTTTTATTGGGGAAAATGAAGATGAAGGATGTGCTCTGGGCCAAACTCTGGCCACTGACTTGTACTGCTTTTATACACAGTGTTCTTGAAATGGTATAGCTAGCTTCTAAAGTGGGAATGAATTCTAGCGTCCAACAAGGCAATATATTACAACTACAACAGACTTTCTACTCTACCCTACTTCTTTTTGGATACATACAGTGGGAACAACCGTGCACAAAGAGGAAAACCTTAGTTCTATTTCTGTTGTTAGGTTACTTTGTAACTTTGGTCAAGTCATATAACCCTTTGAGCCTCCATTTCTTTTCTTTCAAATGAGAATGATAATATTTAATAAAATGGTGTTTCATGGGGCTGTAAAAAGAACAAATAAAATCAGATACATAAAATTATTTTGATAAAATGTTTAAGAGCTTTATACATTCCAACTCTCATTAATATCCTGAGCATCTAAGGGTTTTGATTTTGTTTGCATACTGACTTGGAGATGGGTTAGATTAGATTCCAATATAATTAAGATTTATTGACTAAATATCAAGTTAACAGTAGCAGTTAAGAGTTGTAACAATGGCACCAATTTCTCAAGAAAGAGCTTTTAAATAACCCTTGGAAGGGCTGGCCTCTGCCTTCTCTTCTCTCACAAGTGAGTCTAAGTAATACCAGGAATACAGTTCATCATGGGGAAAAGAAATTGGTAGGAATGCAGGAAGGATATCAGTGTGGTGATTGTTATGAGATTCCTGAGACGAGAATAATTCTTCCTGGGGGTGCTGGTGAACGTTACAAAAGAGGTGACTTTGGAACTGCCTTTAAAGAAGCATCAGTGGTGTGGGAAGGGAGAACTTCTCAGGCAGGGGAGCAGCATGGCAGACTACGAGAGGGTGCACAGTGCAGGTGCAGCAAGAAGTGAATATAGTGCTGGACTATGAAAGGAATGTTGAGCTACAGAACAGTGCTTTGGGGAGTAACTTGGTGATTTCAAAATAACCTCCTTTTTCTCTTCTTTGCTTTTTCAGGTACTTGGATTTTTGTTGGTTTGGGAAGGGTATGAACCAAACCTGTACTGGTGTCATAAGGTAGGACACTGAACCTTTGTAGGAGACCTTGGGCCAGGATTGAATGCGCTTTTTAGGCACTCAGTGTTAAGTAGAGTCATCCTTTCTTTCATTGTTCCCCTTAGAAAGAAGAGGTGTGTTTATACTGTTTTAACTGAAATCATTTAATTTCTAAAAGATGTAACTGATTTACTGAAGGACTGAATTCAGACTTCATTTTTTTGTTTACTACTCCCTGTTAAAGTCACTCTTTGACTCTGTTATTCCCATCCCAGTAACATCTTAGGCAAATTCCATTACTTTCTCAGTCTTATGTAGTCATAAGAACATTCTCATTTCAGTCATTGAAAATTTCAGTTCATTGTAATAACCCAAACTTCAACATTATAAGATTTTTCCTCTCCTTATTTGGACCTGACCCAGGCCTGGAAGCCCGCAGTGATAGAGCATGATGGTTCCTCTAACTCTCTTTTCACAAAGGGCACAAGGGAAAAGGAGGAGGATGAAAGAACACAGTTGCACAAAGAGGGGCAAGAGGGTCATCTGGGGTTGATGCTGTCAGGACCAGGTAAATGTATAGTTGTTGGCTTTTATTTTTTAATTTTTAAATTTTTTTTATATTTTAAAAGATTTTATTTATTTATTTGACAGAGAAAAAGATCACAAGTAGGCAGAGAGGCAGGCAGAGAAAGAGGGGGAAGAAGGCTCCCCACTGAGCAGAGAGCCCGATGTGGGCCTTGATCCCACGACCTGAGCCGAAGGCAGAGGCTTAACCCTCTGAGCCACCCAGGTGCCCCAGTTGTTGGCTTTTTATCTAACAGGTTTTTCTGTGTGTATTTTCAGAGACCTTTCTGCTGAGAACCTTAACTACACCTTTCTTGGTGGAGTCAGTATCTGTCTTCCTATACACTCAGAAATTTGTTGAGCTCTTTTTAACCTTCCCTTAGTTTGGAGCCCTTTAAAATGACTCCAGAATGGTGTATCTCAAAGGATCCATATGTGTTCCAGAGAAAGCAGCATCTGTGCCTCAACGTCTGCAAACATGCAGCTCATTTCCAACATAGCCTCCCTCATTTTGTTCTGTGTGGGCTTGAGCAGCTCCAGCCACAGCCTCTTGCCTTTATATAGACTTTTTTCAGGCATGGTTTGATATGGTATTTTGTTTTTCCTAAACCTTGGAACACATCAAACTCCTAGTGGTCCCCTTAAATTTCCTCTTACTGCAATGAGAAGTATGAGCTGGAAATGTAAATTTGAGACTTATTAAACAGATCAAAATTGAAATCATAAGATTGTACAGGGAAAGAATGTTGATTGAGAAGTGAAAAAATAAACCTTATTGAGATCATCTGTGTTGGAGTTGGGACACTATGATCAGTTAGTCATGCTGAGAGTCATGAAATCTAAAAAAGAAAATAAATGAATGGACGAAAAGCAAAATCAGACCAATAAATACAACGAACAGACTAATGGCTGCAGGGGAGTGGGGGGCAGGGAGTGCTGGGCAGAATGGGGGAAGGGGAGCCAGGAGGTACAGGGTTCCATTTATGAAATGAATAAGTGGCAGGAATAAAAGGTACAGCTTAGGGAATATAGTCCGGGGTATTCTAATAGTGTTGCATGGGGACAGATGGTAGTTACATGTGGGGTGAACACAGTATAACATAGTTGTCGAAAATGAAAATGCTAATTTGAAAAGAAGTATAAACTGTGTTTATCACAGCATTACTTACAATAGCTAACATATGGAAGCAG
>PITA01033612.1:0-12550 GCA_004023965.1 Spilogale gracilis | reverse complement strand
CCCCTGCTCGTGGGTAAGCTTCTAGATGCTTCTTGGAAGCAGGTGTCGAAAAGATGGGGCAAGGGTTGCAGAGACCCAGGGAGAGCTCACGTGTGAACGTTTCTACGACCTTCCTGCTACTGTGTGCTTAATGATTTCCCAGCAGACCTTACACTGAATTCCAGGAAAACTAACTCAGCAGCGCAGACAGAGCTGGCTGCCACTCGTTCTTCTGTTGCATTTCAGTGATCTGAATTTGTGAAATAAGGTTCATAAATATTTAAGAATTGCTTTTTTGAGTTGCCACTCTTAAAAAAGCATGGCCATTAATTTTCTCATTTCCTGGGTGTCTGCTGAAACACACAGAAACCAGATAAGAAATCGTACTCGTCCAGAGCACAGGACCCTGTTTGCTCGGAAACCGTTAGTTACCCTCTCATTTCTCAAAAAAGCATCGCTTTCCATGAGTTCGGACGGGACTTAGCCACGGGAGGGTTACGTGTCCGACCACCCATGAGCGGCAAGCACGGCCCGGGCTTCCCCACCCTGACTGGTTCGGGTGAGCCCCTGACCTCCTCAGTCACACTGGCTGCGTTCCCAGTGCCCCGTGGCCACCTGCGGTCGGTGAGACCCGCCCTGGGTGAGCAGATCTAGAACGCTGCCAGCGGAGCAGGTACAGCTGGTCTCGAGGGCCGCTCTCTGGGCTGCAGGCTGTCCGCGGAGGAAGGTGGTCCCCGGGGCATGGGTGCAGCTACCCCATGTGGTCATGCTGCCTGCCGCCCACGGGTGTGGCTCCCCCACAGGGAACCCTCCTGGTGCAATGGCTCGTTCAGAATTGCCCGCCTCGGAGGACTCACAAACCCCGATGCTCTGGGACCCCAGGCCGAAGGAATCAGGCTTTCTGAACGGGGGGGATCTGGCATCAGAATTTCCGGGAAGCCCTAAGGGCAATTCCAGCACAAACCCATGGGAGGTGGCGTAGAGACGGTAGGAACCTGCTCCCTGGACAGGCCAGGCCGGGTCCTCCTGCCCAGGATCCCTGGGTGCCCAGCAGCTGGCCCGGTGGGCATTCAGCAGACATCTGCTCGGGGAATGGAAAGCTCTCCCGGCCCAGTGTGAGAGCAGCACTGGTCTCACAGCAGCAGAAGGGAAAAAGAGGGAAGAGAGTGCTCTGTCCAGGCCACGCCGTCTGCTCCTCAGGACAGCCCCCAGCCCCGCCCGTGGGGGACCTCCTACACCGTCCCAGTCTCCTCCTGCCCCCAAAATGGCGTCCTGAGAGCAGCTCGTCCTCAGTGAGCTTCCGTGCCTATAAACAAGGACTGTACCAGGGCCGCTGGAGAAGGAAAGGGGGGCTGTGAGAGACCGCACAGGAGATGCAGCCGGGCTGGCCGGCCCCCCCACGGGCGTGCGGAGCGGGGCTCGTGGGCTCAGAGAGCAGCCTGTGGCCAGGAGCTGGGGATCCAGAGATCACAGGCGGGGGTGACCACGCAGGCCCGCTGCCTACTGCCCAGCGGCCACCAGCTGCGGGGCACAGGGGCCGTCCATCCCCAAGGCCATGCCGAATGGGGAAGAGCTACGCACAGCGCCGGGACAGAAGCTGCTGCCTGAGCCCAGAGAGGGCAGGGTGGGGGGCAATGGGAAATCCCTAACAGCCACCGTCCAACGCTTTTCCAAAGGCACGGGTCAGAAGCCCCGTGCCCAGCAGAGCTGCTGGGATATAAAGGGCTGACCCCTGTCATGAGTGATCAGAACGCTGCAGACGGGACGGAGGGAAAGCCCGGTGACCCAGTGGGGGCCGGGGTGAGGCCAACCGGAATCAGACCCCGTCTGAGAGGGCAGGTGCCACCCGGGCCAGGCTTCCTCTGAATCGTGACACGCAGCCCGAGGGCGCGCTTCCTCCAGCTGCACGGGTGTTCGGCCACCCAGACCGGAAGCACCCCGGGACTTAGCGGCCCCGAAGTCTTAGCACCCAGCTGGCGCAGGTTAGACAGTTTCTGGAGGCTCATTAGATCCACTGACTCTCCAGCCTGCCCGAAGCTTCCTTTAGCATTCTCACTCGGGCTCCGCCAGGAACCACCCCCACCTCCCCCGGCGCCCTCAGCCTCCCCACCGCACACCGAAGCCCCAGGTCTCTTCACACTGCACCCCTGCATGGTTTCCGGCCTCAGACCCGAGCCGCACACCCGCGTTGCCACGGCTGGGTGCGTTGGTGGGACACGGAGCCATGCCACACGGTCCCCAGCAGGGAGTGGGACCAGTGAGTCTCAGTGCCTCAGCCCGAAGGCCCAGCAGGAGCACGCAGAGACACTCCTGGCAGGCATGCTGCCCTCCCTCCCTCCTGTCCCCACCCAACAAACTCAGCCTGACTCGAGTCCTCCCTCCCTCCTTAGAGCTCCTCCTTCCAGGTGACTCCTAATTTCCGGAGACCCACCAATCATAGGTTGAAATACTCAAAATCCACAAATCAGGCTGCACCCCAAGGCTGGCTGGGTGCCCACTCGAGGCTCACAGTCCGTCCCTGGAGAGCATGTGCGGGAGCTGGAGGCTGGGCTCCGAGGACAGAGGTGAGACCCTGGGAGCCCGGGAGCGGCATGCCTGGTGCTGGGCCAGCCCGGGCGGCCTCCTGAAGCTGGCTCTCCCTCCCTTACCTAATTGACAATGTCCAGACCAGTCTAAGATGACATCACCAAGTGAAGAGAGGAGGTGAAGCACGTGGGGATTGCAGTCTGCCCAGATTCTCCCCGGGGGGCTTCGGAACGGCCAACTTTACATAAAAGCATTTGCCCTCTCTTAAAAACAGTTCTATTTATGGGGCACCTGGGTGGCTCAGTTGGTTAAGCAACTGCCTTCGGCTCAGGTCATGATCCTGGAGACCTGGGATCGAGCCCCACATCGGGATCCGTGCTCAGCAGGAAGCCTGCTTCTCCCTCTCTCACTTGCCCTGCTTGTGTTCCCTCTCTGCATGTGCTTCTCTCTGTCAAAGAAATAAAATCTTAAAAAAAAAATTTTAAAAAACAGTTCTATTTCAAGAAGGTTCTGGGTGCCTGGGGGGCTCAGTGGGTTAAAGCCCCTGCCTTCGGCTCAGGTCATGATCTCAGGGTCCTGGGATTGAGGCCCGTATGGGGCTCTCTGCTCAGTAGGGAGCCTGCTTCCTCCTCTCTCTCTGCCTGCTTCTCTGCCTGCTTGTGATCTCTCTCCATCAAATAAATAAAATCTTTAAAAAAAGAGAGAAGGCTCAGCGATCAATAAATCTGGGATACACTGAGTTAACCCCTCACCACACCCCCGTTTAAACTGTAGGTCCTCTGAGGGCTCGGCATATTGTCAAGGAGATAGGAGCACCTGGCATTACCCAAGCTTTGTGTACAAAGCCCCCATTTTACCAAGTACCTGTTATTTTCTTAAGAGAGAACTGCTTTCTAGAACACTGTCCTCTGGAACATGTAGGCCACAGTTAGGCCAAAGAGGCCTTTGCTTCTGTCTTGTTTTCAATGAGGACAGAAGGTGGGGGTTATGCTTCTAGGACAAGCTGTGTGTGTGTGTGTGTGTGTGTGTGTGTGTGTGTGTGTGTATGTGGTGTGTGTGTGTGTGTGTGTGACTGAAGCTGGTCATTATTCGTATTTTCTATCTAAGGCAGTGTCATCTAACAGGCAGGGACCAGTAATGACTTTGAAAACAGCCACAGGGTGTGTGCCTATGAAACTGAGACCTAAGCTCGGAGACCGGACACAGGTGTAGACACAGAACAGGTGCTTTGGGGACGAGCAGCTGCCACGGGGACGACAGAGGTGGCGGGAAGATGACGAGGAGGAAGAGGAGATGAAGGCCACCAGCCCTGCCGACCTGCCTTGCCGAGGGATGCCAGATGGCGGCGGTGACCGTGGTGCCCCTCGCTGCGGTGGCAGAGGCTGGCCTGAGGCTGACGGCAGGCTCCACGCATCTGTCGAGGTCTGGGCCAGTCCCACCCGAGCCTGGGGCCGCCTGCCTGCGGGCGACCAGCTGGGGCCTCGGGGCCACCTCAGACATCGTGGGTCACAGGAGAACGGCAGCAGCCAGGACTTGGAAGCGTGCGGCCCCTTCCCCGCAGGGGCTCAAGCCCAGCCTCACACATACCTGGTTCCCCCCTGCATTGTGACACTCATAGACGCCGACGACACCATCAGCAAAATGTCCCAAAGTGTCCAGGCAGTTGGTTCCCTGCTGCAAGGCCCCAAAAGCTATATCCTGGTGGTCAGGGACCCTGGAAAGCAAGAGGAGAATCGTCTGCTTAATTCCGCAGCCCCCGAATCCCCCTCTCCCGCTGTGCACGCCCTTGCTCGGTGAGTCCGTCTAGGGCAGCAGGGACCATGAGAGGAGGGGCACCCCCGGTCTGCACCCTCCTCCCACAGGCGGACTGTGTCAGCCGGCCGGCAGTTCTCCCTCGTCCTGGATTTCTAACCCCAAGTGAAGATTCCAGGTTGGAGAAGCATTCCTTCCACACCAGGAAAACCTTTCTGGAAAGGAAAAGCTCTTCTACTCTTCAATGTCAGTCTGTTGGAAGTTCCTTAGAAAAGCAGTTCACGAGGTCAGATCCCGTGGCCTTGGGCTTTCCAGCGACTCAGGATCTGAGCTTTATCTCACAGAGGGGGGGAGCTGCGGTTATCTCTCGGACCCCCCACCACGCCCCGCTCTCTAAACCTCAGACCCCTCTTCTGCACAGCACCTGCGAAGCAGATCCGCTCCAAGCATCCTAGAAGACATTTCCCCGAAGCACGCGGGGCCCAGTGCCTGGGGCACGTGGGGCTCAGTGCTCACACATGGCACCCCACCCCATGGGGGTCCCCACGGCACCGCTGCACTATGGTCACTCTTCCGGCATCACTGCCCACCTCGTCACAGGTGGTGGCAAGAGCAAAGGGGGCCCCACGACGGGGCTACAACCCACCGTGTGAAGCGCCCCATGGGCTGGGCCAGAGACACGAGCAGCGGCCGCCCACGGTGGCCAACTCTGCTCTCAGGGCCCAGAGAAAGCTCTCCATCACAGAGGGGGCAGAGGGAGAACCCCGGCCATCCCTGCTCCTCGAGGTGGGGCATGATGTCGTCCACCACTTAGCCAGTGCGGGAAAGAGTTCCAGGGCGATGGCTGGGTTTATTCAGCTGCGTTACCGAACCCTCGAACAAGTCTCTGTGACAAAGGCTCCGAAGGAGCCATTAGCCCGGCAGATAACGGCGGTGACTCCGACACGCACGGTCCCGGCGTGGGAGGCGTGTGACTCCCTGGGAAAGGCTCGGGAAATAGTCAGGATAAGGAATGTGCCACATTAAAGCAAAACCAGTCTGGGAAGTCCTTTATGAAGATGAAGTTCAGAGCCCACAGACCCGGAGGCCTCTGATGAGGGCCTCAAGGGCTCCCTGAGGACACGGAGCTGCCATTCGTTTAAGAGGAAACGGAGTGTAGACAGAAGACGCAGAAGAGTGCTCCTGCCATCAGGACGTCTCCTGGAGGGAGCAGGGTCCCGGAGTTCGTGCTGGCAGCAGCCTGGAGGTGGGGGGGGCGGGGGTGCCGTGCTCGGCTCGCGGGCCCACGGGACGGGCCATCTGGGCAGCAGGAGCCACACGGCAAGGGCTGGAGCGGATTTATTCTTTGGTCTCTGCCCAGGTCAGCCCTGACCTCGGCTCCAGACACGCACGCACAAGGGCACGAGGGCAAGGTGGGCGAGGCCCTGGGAGCCAGCGTGGGGAGGCCGGGCAGGGAGGGCCCAGAGCACACGTGGGGGAGGCTGGCCGCTGCTCCGCGGGCCACTTACAGAGCTGGTGAGACAACAGCCCTTGTCCCTTAGCCCCTGTCCTCTCACCAACAGGGCACGAGCTAAACGAGGAGTCACCTGGGCCTGTCCCCGCCTCTGTGGAGAATGGGAAGGCCACTCCGCAGGAGGCCGCCGTTCGGGGAGCACGCTCTCAGGGGTGCTCAGGGACAGCTGCAGGGCGAGGACATGCAGCTCTTGCCAGCGGCACAAAGCCTCACTCGGTCGCCTTCTGGGGGCCTCCCCGCCCCTCACAGAGCGCGACTCCCCATCCCCGGGGGCTTACCTTAGCTCTGGATAGACGTTCTCCAGGTACCACTTGAACGGCTTACAACTAAGCTTCTTCCTGAGCTCCAGGCGACTCTGAATACTGAAGGAGAGGGAAACGAGATTCCTTTACCAATGCTAGGCATGGCAAGCTCCTTACTCACATCGGATCGGAACGCTGCTGATGGGAGGAGGACTGAGGCAGGCAGTGGAGCTGGGACTGCCCACGCTCCCGTCCCTGCGGCCCCGGCCCACCTCCCGCACGCCTCCTGCCTCGAGCCCCTGCCTGGCCTTGAGCAGAGGTCCCTGCTTCGATGCCGGGGGGATGGTTCTCGACTGTGTCAGGACACTGGTTTGCGGGCTGCAGGCTGACCACAGGCCCCCCCGCCTCCCAGGATCCCAAGCAAAGCGGCATGAGAGGGCTCAAGGGACACTTACTTCCCATAAGGAACGTTTCTGGCGGAAGGCACTGCTGCGTAATAGAAATTTTTGTATTCATCCATCCAGACCTCTGCTGCCCGACGGGTGTTCCTAGAAACAAAAGAAAGCTTCTTGAGCTGTGACTTGCTTCCTTTGGGTCAGCGTCAGTCCGTGTGCACGTGTGTGCTCGGAGGGCTGCGGAGAGCCTGTGAGGCGGCCAGCAGCTGTGGCAGGGACGCAGAGAGCAGGCTGTCCCCGCGCAGCACGCGGGTGCAGACAGGAGGGGAGCGGGCACTCGGCGGGCAGCACGGGCAGGTGCCGGGAAGCAGAGGCCGGGGCTGGACCAGCAGGAAGGACTCCGAGCGTCGCCGTGGCGACCTGTGTCATGTACGCACGGGAGGCTGGCGTTGGGGGGGGTGCAGAGCCAAGGATCCCTGGCCCCGTGGCCCTTCTCATCACGGCTGTGACATGACTAGATAGCTCTGGGAAGACGTTAAAAATAGGTAAGAACGACTACTAAAAAGACTTTTCTCCTGTAGATCTGAGCAAAAAGAGACAAGGAATGGTGATGGGAAGGCGACAGAAGCTTTATGCCCCACATCTAAGGCTCCCACTAACAGCACCGTGCTGGGGGGACCCGGATAGATTGGGCTTTCTGCCAGGCAAGAAAACCACGCTCAGATCTCAGAACCACACCTACTTAAGTCTCAAAACCATGATGCCTGATCAATGAAGACCACTGGAACAAGCCACGCTGGCACAGGGGCCGGAGCTCAAGGCTCCCGCGAGCGTGGGCGCCAGCTCCTGGCCCGCCAGCACGCCTCTCCCGGCACGTCCGGGGCAGCTTTCCCACCGTGAGCCTCTGCCCCCAGGTCCTGGCCTCGGGGGCCCAGGAGACTCACTCCTCCTTAAGGACCCATATAGAAGACATGAGGTTCTTCCAAAATAATTATATTAGGGAGGCAGCGCTCACCTGTGAAAAGAACTCCTTTTCTCTACTAGAAAAGTCTCTTTTAAATGGTGAACCTTTCAAATGATCTGAGCTACAACCAGTAAAATAACTTCTATTCGGGGCACCTGTCGGTCACAGAGTGATGAACTGTGGAGCATGCCGTTTCTGAGACAGGGAGGCAGGATGGACACGGCCCTCCTCTGATCCCGCAGCTCCCAATCTGCAAATGTACCTCAGGAGGATATGCAGCTGAGCGCAGGCTCACTTCAGCGTCGTTTACAGCGGCAAGAAAAAAACCTTCGAAGCCCTATGACCACTGACAGGGAAATGATCGACTCAATGAGGGACTCCGGAGCCACTGAACATCCTGGTGGACATTTTACCTGCTGGAGTTCTGTGTGGGCGGGGGTGGGGGAGGGGAGGGGAGGGGAGGGAGGGGCCGCCACACGGTGCGACTGCTCCCTTTGGTAATGAGATGGGAGATCTTTACTCCCGCTCTATACGAAACATGCATGTACAGCCACACGTGTTTGAAGATCCCAAGCGCCTGGGGTGCTGGGGCATAAGCACTCTGTCTCAGACGAGCCATTAGTCTTACTAGGGTTCTGGGAGCTTCCGAAGCGGCCACGCCTCGAACGGGGCCCCATCCCTGACCCACAGTGCGACGTCAGTGCTCTAGGACCCAGACGGCTCATCGGTAAGACGGAGGGATTGGATTCAAGAGTCTCCCAGGTCCCTTTTAGCCCTGACGGCTTCAGCGGCTTCCGTGAATCCCAGCCACACAGTGGTTTTGAATCACCTAAGTCATGAGTAATTAAGTCATTTCTTAATTCCTGAAAGCGAAGAACCCCTTTCTGCCTACTTACTAGAGACAGGCCCGTGCTTAGGAAGTCAGCTCCCTGTGCTATCAGTGCTGGGTTCAGTCCGTTCATCCAAACGCTTCGTCGGTGCCTACTCGAGGCCCCACGGTGCTCCCGGTGCTCCGGCCGCAGGGCCCCCAGAAGGGTCCGCTCTGTCCAGGCTCCCCTCCGCGCTCCCCCTCCGCCCAGGCCCACACTCGGCGCAAAGCGGCTCGAGCAGGAGCGGGCGGCAGAGGGCAGCTGTGATGGTCGGGCCGCTCTCCTGCTGCGGTGCTAACAGACGCGAGCCCAGCGTGAAACAAACCTTAAACCACCGGTCTCCTGTTTCATTTCTGTCGTATTAGTAGAGTCTCGCCATTCACTCTAAACCTAAAACCAAATGTCCCCCCACGGCTCTACGTGCTGCTATTCTGATGGGGACCTTCCTCGCCCTGGGGGACTCCAGTGAACACACGCCCTCGTGCACACACACAGCGCCCTCTGGGCTCTTACAGGGCTTGTGGGAGCTAACCGGGAATGCAGCGGGATCCCTCTCAACTGGCCAAGGGCTGCGCCTGCCATCACCAGGGAGAGGAAGTAAGAATCTGCAGGGGCATCACCCCCCTTACCCTTTCTCAGTGCGGGTGCCCATGTGCACACCTGGGGGTGGTAAGACAACGGGAGACCCCACCGGGGCTACCTGATTCATTCATGCGTGTATTCATTCACCTTCTCACCGACACACTAACCCACACAAATGACATCAGCTTCCACACCCCGTTCTGCCCGGTTCGAAATCTGGACCTAAAGGGTGAATTCCCACAGCCCTGGACGCTGGCTGTCCCTACGGATCTGGACAGAGCAACGTGTGGTGATGGCACAGAGCCCGACTGCCCAAGCGGCCAACCAGCTCTGGTGCTTTCCGGCTGCGTGTGTGAGCTTGGTCTGAGAGACTGAGCACTTCTGCGCCTCGGTTTCCTATCTAGCACTTCACTCATAGGGTTTTATGAGAATGACGGGAGCGAGTTTATTTATCTGGTACTCAGAATAGCCACGCACACTACACACTATATGAATACTAGCTATTTCTGAAGTCTCAAGTTTTAAATGGTGGGATTGTACCTTAGTGCCGCAGATTAGAGGACGTGAGAGAGAACCTCCTCATCTTTTCCAGAGTCCAGGGAGGCAGAGGGCCACGGAGCCTCACAGAAGGCCCGCAGACCTCTGCTACCCCAAACACAGAAAGCCCGGGTCTGCCTCTCCCCAGGCCTCCAGCGTACAGACAGGCTCCTGGGCCACAAAGCACAGCGAGGACGTTTCCTTCCTAAGGAAGAGTGTTTTTTAAAAAAAGTGTGTAAAGCAATGTTCTCTGTATGTTAACAGATTGTTTTCTAAAAGCCCATCGTGGGCTAGTAGTGACCAATGGCTCTGATCTGGGTGTTGGATAGGTCTACACACGAGGTTTTGGGGAGGAATCTTACACTGTCCCTGGGAAAAAACATACCAATCATTGTTTGGTTTTGCAGAGCTCCCTGGGTAAGAACATACTTTTGCTTCTAACAAAGAACGGTAATGAAGTCAGACAGCATGCGAGAAAGGCCAGGCTTCTGAGAGAAGACAGTCTGGTCAGAAGTTACTGGCTTCATGAGTTTCCCAGAACCTAGAATCTCTATGTTGAAACTGACCTCTGTGTCCTACGTCTGCACTGTGTGATCTGTACTCGAGTCCAAATTGTAAAATACTGCACAAGAGGTAAGCCCGTCGTTCTCCCCGACTCACATCCACCCCCCCCAACGTGCTCCTCAGTCTGGGGGGGCAGCCGGTCAGCGGGGTCGTAGGAGCTGAGGCCGCGGTCAGTGCTGCCTGCCGGAGGGGGGCTGGGGCCCGGCGCCCGCTGGTCCTGGCCACCTCCCATGGCCTGGGCCACCGCCACAGCTCTTCGGAGCCGTCCCTCCCCTTGTAGGAGCAGGACACTCACACACCATGTCCTCCTGGTGCCACCTCGCTTGCTAAAGCGTGACACAGAGAAATCGCTCAGGCGCCTCCAGCAGCTTCCCGTGGCCTCAAACATCCGGTTTCCCTCGACCCTCACGGGGACTTATGTACCGTCCCCTCCTTCCTAGGCTCCAGGCCCACCTAGGTCCTCCTGCTCAGAAACAAGCACCACCTCCACAGGCGGTGCTCCGGCTGCATGCCGCCCTGCAGGCCTCTCGCCCGCCCCCTCGGGCTCGAGCACGGGAGCACGACCTGGCTCATGGCGCTGCCTGCTGTCGCAACCATCGTATTCAGCCCCTCACATACGGGGCTGACTGCTCTCACCTGCCGGAGGCCAGGCGGGCTGCTTTCTATGCTGTTCTATCTTTAGCATGAAAAGAACTCCCTAGAAAAAGCCGTGGGCCCTGGTCATTTGCCTATTTTCTTCGGAAAGCTCTTCAGTTGGCATTTTCGTGTCTGCTAAGACGTACCTATCATCTATGGTAGATCCCATCTACATGCCGTGTAGATTGTCCGGCCTGAATTTAGTGCGGCTTGACTTACACACTGTTCACACGTTGTTCCTCGGGTGGGAACATGTACAAAAAAAAATAGGCTCCTCTTCTTCACGATCATGTTTCCTCCTGCATTTTGGGGGCGGCACAGCTGTGTGAGCTTGGCCACGTGTACGGATCGGCGTGATGACCACATTGGGATGCGGCCCCGCAGCCCGGACAGCCCTCTGCTGCCCCTCTGCGGTCACACCCTGGCCCAGCCCTGTCCGCCCTGTCACTGCCGCTGTGTCCTTCTGAGACTGTCCCGGAAGTGGGCCCCTGCCCTGGAGAGGCGCGCGTGCTGTCATGCGTGCGGGCGACCCTTGTCAACGGCATGAGGCATGCGGCGGAGGACACCCGTTCCCATGCAGCCCAAGGTGAAGTGTGTCCGGCTGGCGCTCCCCGATGGCCTGATCACAGCCACTTACCGGGCAAAGACCGTGCCGCTGCCCCCCGGGAAAGTGTAGGGGTGCTGCTTCCGGAACACATGCCCCACGCGGCTGCAGGGGACGATCTCCAGGCTGCCGCCGCACTGCCACACGCGGAACGAGATCTCTGCGAGGACAAAGGAGACAGGGTGAGTGACAGGGCCCGGACTGCTGTCGCCCCCGCAGGTGCCGACACCCGCCCAGCACCGTCCCGCCCACGGGCTCTCGTGCCCTTGACGGCTCAAGGAGGTTGGGAATAAGGAACCTGCCTCCCTCCAGGACACGGTCCTTAATTTTCTAAAGTGGACACATCCAACACGCGCTGGGTCTCCTGGCTCCGTGGCCTACCCCAGGGAGCAGGTGTGGGAGGGCGTGCCCATCAGCTTGACTCCAGCGAGAGTCTCACAATTTCAAACTATCAACAGGCCCTCAACACAGTTGGAGACAAAATGATCAAATGAACGTTCATACGCGGGTTCACTAGGAGGGGGTCTGCACGACGGTGTTGTTTTAGAGAAATGTAAAGCGATGTAGACAAAAAGAAGAAAAACATCAAAGAAATTACCCACGATGGGGTATGTGCCATTGTAGATTTTAGCACAGATCTGAACTATGGAAGCCAATGAGATCTGTTACCAAATCCCGTGTTTTCATTAAATGATTCAAGAGAGAAGAAAGCGCACATGGAAACAGCTTTTCAGATTCAGATGAGACCCCTTGAGACAAACGTGCATCTTCGGTCTGTTTGGAATGTAAAGGGCCCTGGGCGTAAGACCACCACATCCGTATAGCGCCACGGCATCGACCAACGAAATGCTCACACGGAACCCTGCACTAGCTGGCTTGTGACAACGGGGTGTGACATTCGTACGTGCTCTGTATCAGTGCTGTTAGAGAAGACATCGCAGAAGGTGTCTAAACATCAGAAGGCACGAAACGCCCACACAACGAGGCTTCGATCTTAACTGCAACGGGCCCCCGCATTCACCATCTTCCTCTAAAACTTCCTGTCCGTGCACCGACCGCTACTACGCACCTGAGCTTTCTTCCCCTGGGAGAAAAAAATGCTTCCCTTAAACGTCACAATTTAGGCTTATCTGTAACTGCGTGTTGTTAGCAGGCTGCAAGCTGCCGGGAAGCTCACGGGTGCCTCCTGGACTATGGGAGTGAGCAAAGACGCTAGAGGAGCGCACAGGTCCCTCACAACTGGCCACGGAGTCCCCCAGCCAGTCACCTGGGCTTCGCCTGCTTGGACACGGAATCCACCTGCAGGAGTTAAGGAGATGACCGGGGCTGCCGCTGCTCGGGCCGTCACGCACATACCGCCCTGACCATCTGTGCTCGGGCAAAGCTC
>PITA01033611.1:0-12533 GCA_004023965.1 Spilogale gracilis | reverse complement strand
GAACTATCTTTGAGATCTTAAAGCCAAACTGGTATTCTGTGTAAAAGCAAATGTGTAATTTAACTGAAAGCATGGTGGATGAAACAAAGACCATCTTAAACTTTCCCTTCTACCAAAATGCTTCTGTAAAGTCCAGAAGGAGAAAAAGGAACAAGGTCAAGTCCTCTGCTTTGATGCCATAACACAGCTTTTGTAATGTCTAAGACTAGTCACTTATATATGAGAAGCAAAAATAGACATAGAAGTGCAGCATGCCTAAATCTGTCCTATGTTAAGGTGAACAAAAATGTTACAGCCCTTTTCTACCTGAAATGACCTCATCTTTTTACCACCAGTTAAATGTCAGTAATTTGAATCACCTTAGGATTAAGGCTATTTTGAAGTAAAACCAGGTAATTAAGATTTCATTTCTGCTTAGTTAGGGTTCTATAAAAATGTAGACCTTAAGAAATGAATCTTGGAGGAAATAATTTATTGAGGAGGTGTTATGAAAAAACAGTGAGTTAGGGAAGTGAGACAGGGATAGCAGGTTAAGCAGTGGTGTCATAGATACCCATAGACACCCACTGTGTCATAGAAACCCCCCTTTTTTGTGATAGGAGTCAATGACCCCATCTATCAGTAAGTCTTCCCTTTTATTGACCTATGGGCATGAAGTGCCTAGCATGACCAATTGTTAGTTTGGGTCCTCTGTAAGGCATTCTATATCTCCTGGTGGAAGACTTTCTTTCCTGGGGGTCAGAAACTCTAATCTGTAAGCCTGAATTTGTAGGTAAATGAGGCATCCAACTACAAGTGGGTCTTAAGATAAAATGATCACAGGAGCCTTATTCCTTCTTCCCATTGATTATAGGTATTGTAGCTCCTAGGGACAAAATACTATATGGCTATATCTTCAACTTAGAGTGTAACTTGATGGGTAGGATTTTGGGGATATATAAAGGTTGATTTCAATCTGGAGTAAACATAGCCAATTACCTTGAGACACAAAAGCACGAATACACTGGATAACAGTCACGTGACATGGGAAAGTTAGTAGTGGAGATTGCTAAGTTCATGTGGTTCTAGTCCAGTCACACCTGAGGTTGTTTCTCAGAATCTCAAACTAGATAAGCTAGTCTAAGACCTATTTTTTCTGCATCATCTTGTCAAGTCATCAGCTATGTTTTTGAGACCTTTCACTTTCAGGAAGTGGTTCTGTAGGAAATTGCAGGGATGAGCATATTTATGGTTTGTGGAGCCCATCGTATGTGGAACCAGAAAGGCGAGGGGCCAATGTTTGTCCAGGTATTCAGGTTGTGACACCTTTTGTTCTGGGAAGAGGATGCAGTTGATACCCAAATAGAAACTTCAAAATGCCTTTGGTGCCTTCATTGATTCTGTCTGGTCCCAGAGAAAGTGGTATCATGTGTTAAGGCCACAGCCTCATGTTAAGCCCAGTAGAGGTTTGCTCATATGCTCATACACTGACTGAGGAGGCATTTGGTAGCATCATTGGTGTGGATGGAACTTACCCTGGAGTACATTGAGGTTTGTGGTGAGAAGCAGGTGCTGTCTATGAAAGATTTAGATGGGTTAGGAGCTGGTCAGGAGCATGGAGTGTGTTGGGGCCTGCTTCTTCAAGCCTAACCTAACATGAGATTTTGAGTGAGGATGCACAACCAAGTAAAACTCCATAGGATAGTAGAGAGCTAGGATGGGTAAGAGGTAGCTAAGCAAAGGTGTGATACCATGTAGAGTCCTAATAGATAAATAAGTTGATACGGCAGAGAACCTCTGAAAATATTATAGGTCCTATCTCAGTTGTTTTATTCAAGGGAAAGAACAAAAGTATTCCTTCAATCTCACTCATCTTTCTTGGATGAAAACTTGTCCAAGACAAGTTCCAGGCCCATGGGCCCTCTTCATACAGTCCCTTTCTTGACTCACCACCCTCCAACAAAGACATAAGTGCTGGCTGTTGACAGTCAAATTACCAGAAACTATAATTGCTTCAAATTAGGAGATGCCTTGGGGAGGTGTGGCCTGAGCACTGACAGCTTCTGATAGAGGGTGTCCTTGGAGCTATATAAGGAAACCTTAGCTTATTGATTCCAAACACTACTGAATCAGGAAGTATATCACCAAAACAAGAAGTGCCATGAGTTATAACAGGTATAAAATGATACTAACAAAATTTTGTTTAGGCTCCCCACAAAAGAACACGAGGTTTGTGTAAGCACTAAGGAAGTGTTCTCGGAAGAACTCCATGAAGGAATGGAAAGACAGAATAAAGGAGTTGGTAGGTAAACCAAGGAAGAAAGATCTCTGGCAGAATCCTGAGTACTATATTCTCCATGTGGATCACACAAGGAAGCACTAGACTACAAATCAGACTGTTAGTTGGACTGTAAGTATCATACCTGACAGTCATGAAGTTATGACTGCCATGGAAGTCACATGATAGCCAGAATTGGAGGAGATAGAGAAATGGTAAAAAAGGGCCTTGAGGGGATATGAGCCTGGCCTCAACGTGGGTAATTAATGATTGTATTGTTAGAGAAGGGAAAGGACAAAGACTAGGTAGGAAATAAGACCTAAAGATCTTGTGTTTATGCCTTTACATATTTCTCTATATGCTATCCTAGAGATGTAACATTTCATTCTGTGTATGCTTGCCTTTGGGCTTAATTATAAGAAGAAAATTCAGAGTAGCTTTGTGAAGTCCTTTGTTCCATTCTTGAATTGAATTGAGCATCTTCTGGAATGCTCCAAGGTTTAAACCAGTGGCAGGGTAAGAAGTTGCCAGAAGGTGCCCCTGTCAGGAGGCCACCTGGAAGCTGAAATAAGTCATTGTGGAGAAGTAGGCAATGGACAAATATAGAAACATGGCTTCTTGTTTTTTCTTCTTGTTTTTTTTTTTTTTTTTTTTTTTTTTTTTTTTTTTTTTTTTTTTTTTTGCTATATACTGTATAGCCTAGCATTGCTTTCTGGCAGGAACAAGAGTTTCCATATTGTCATCTCACCAGCTTTTTGATTGTTGTGGAGGTTATCTAATAGATTGTTGGGGCAGTATTCTGAGTCCTATTAACAATATCTTGCAGACTTACTCATAAAAATTCTTTGTTTTAGAAAACCTTTGGGTCATATTTTTTGCTGTTGAAGTTATAAATTACTTGGTCCTTTTGCCAAATGCCCAGAAAATTTTGTTCTACTTGAAGTTTAACTTGCCCATGCATTGGCCATTAAGAGTAGATTTTTTTCCTGAGAATGTTGATGCTAATGGGGGGGATGAAGAGGACACTGATTTCTCCATATGGGGAACTTCTGTGCAAGGAATTGATAAGAAACAAGGTGAATATAGTGGACATAATAATAAAACCATCATTTTTTAATTTTTTGTATTTTGGTATATTGTAACTTTTTAAGTGGTAGCCAGACATGTAAAAGAAACTTCCAGGTAGATAGGACTTTGGTATATGGAGATGAAATATGTGAGAAGTACTGCATAGCCATAAGATTAGGTCTCAGGCATTCCATGAGCCTATGAATTGGGACTATGAACTTCACAGGGGTACTTTCCTCTTCTTGTTGGTGGACAAGTGGCTGAAATTGGGTATTTTCCTTCCAGATAAGGCTCTGATAATACCCCAGCAGGTTAGGCTCTAATGTACTAGTTTCCCTTGGGGGCAGACCTTAAGAACGGAGCCCTCTGGCCCATTTTAAATAACTCCTTCTTCTCTGCCCCTGCCAGAAACAGAAGGGAACTTGTCCTCTGTTCTTACTGTGGAACTTAGATTTACCTCCAGGAGATCTTTTATCTTAAGGTGGGGGTAATCCTTATGACTGAGGGCCATGAAGTCTTTAAATCTCAGACTTGTCTGCTCTGAACATCCAGAAACTGGTAAAATACAGTTTAGGTTCTCCTCCCTCTTACTGGTTCCCTGGTAGGAATGATTATGAAGTTTCCAAATAAGTCATTCTTATAAGCCAGGACTCCCTATATTCACTTCTCTCTCTTCAGTTTAGGGTGCAGTGGTTTGCCCTGTATTTCCCCCTCTTATAGATCTGGACAGAGTTGACTTATTTTTTGAGATTTCTACTTGTTAGAACAGAGTGACTTCCAAGCCCATACATCTGAAACTAGAAAGGGGAAGTCTCCTCTTCAGCCATTTTTGAATACCACCTGCTCACCCACTACAACCAAAACAGTCTGAGATCTGGGTCCTTGGAGGAAATGAAACCTGGCACAGAAAGAATGTAGTGAAAGATGATGGTCACATTTCCTTTAAACATGATTATCTATCAAAAGCTAATATGGACACAGAAGTGTCTGCCTTGACATAAGAATAATGTTCCCTCTGGTGAGGGATCTAATATGAGCAGAGTTGGTGGGAAAATTAAAGGAGTTCAGCTTTGAAGGCACATCTATATTGTGTGTAAAATTTGTGACTGTTACATAAAGTAGGGTGGTTATTTCTCTGAAGTAGTTTAGAGGAATCTGGGCATCATCCTCACATGATAGTGTGGGCATGGGACATGATTCTGCCTAGTGGTCAGGGAGAAGTTCTCCTTCCCTATTCCTGGTGATAACAGGATCTGAAGCCTGTGCAACTTTAGGTTCTGACCTCAGTGTGTTATGAGAAGATTTCTGGGTCCCAGAAAGGGGTGAGAGAATGGAGGAGTCCTTGGTTATGAGCTATATGTTTGGCAGTTTCCTTTATTTCTGCCTGAGCTACTGCTGCTTGTTAGTTATTGTGTGTAGTAGTGACCATTGTTTCTACTACTGCAATCCTCTTGGTTTGGATATGGATCTACAGATATTAGAACAGGGCATGGAATATAATTGTTAGCATCTCAATTGATCTCATATCTCAAACTCTTTCCATGGGTTACTCCCATAATACAGATGTTTCTTTCCTCCAACATCTGAGTTACTGGGAAAGGTTGTCATGGATTATATTTGGTACAAGGAAGAGACTTGGTGAGGATTTAGGACAGCAAGTTTCTATCAGAGGTAGGCCCTTGAAGCTATAGGTTTGGGGGACATATATGGGATTTACTGATTGCTAGGGTCTTGAGCCAAGGTTGGGGTGAAACTGGTCATTCTTTGTGTAGAATCCTGGTAGAAGCAAGTGCCAGACAGAATTAGATATATAAGAACTTGTTAAATATTACACTGAAGGGTTGGGGAAAGGAGCCTCAGGAGGCTGGAGAGAACCTTCATACTGCAAGTAGGGGAGGAAGGAGGGAAGGAAGGAAGGTGTAAATTCTCAGACTTAAATGATGTCCTAGAAGAGGTTTGAGTAGATGGGCAGGAAATAGTTTACTCCAAGCTCATTTGAAAGAGGGGGACTGTGTCTTGGTAGAAATGATCTCGCCTTAGTCTCCTTACCAAGGGGCATGAGCTGGACAGTTATTATGACCACCACAGAATATCTGAGTGGGCTCTTAATTGTTATGGGATCTCTTTGGTGTGGACATGGATCTACAGATAATGGAGCAGAGTACAAAATTTATGAAGCCTAGAAAATGGATAGGAGATCTCTGTGTCCCCCAAATATGGTTTAAAATGCATTTATATTGGAAGCAAATTAAGAATCCTTAGTAAGCCTTAGATCCCAGGGGATTCTTGATCTCAGGTATACTTGGACTTGATAAATTTTATAAATTACCTCTATGTCTGGATTTAATGTGTCATGGGTTTCAACTAAAATCTTTGAAAATTGATCAATACAATCCTGTGTATCTGGAATAGAAATGTGATACAATCATCTTTTTGTCCTGGCTATATTGCAAAATCTGTTAATTGGTAGACCTTTTGGGTAGGGATAGTCTCAGGTAGACAAGTACCCATAATAATAATTGGAGTATATCCACAACTTCATTAGCTGTCTAAAAATTAAATTTAATTAACATGTATTGTATTATTCGAGTTAGAATTTAGCAATTCATCAGTTGCATACAATGCCCAGTGCTCATTACTTCAAGTGCCCTCCTTAATGCCCATCACTTAGTTACCCCATCCCCCTACCAATCTCCCTCCAGAAACCCTTAGTTTGTTTCCTATAGTTAAGAGTTTCTTATGGTTTTCTTCTTGTTTTCATCTTATTTTATTTTTCCTTCCTTCTCTTTTGCTATGTTCATTCGTTTTGTTTAAATTCCACATATAAGTGAAATCATATGGCATGTCTTTCTCTGACTTATTTTACTTAGTATAATACCTTCTAGTTCCACTCGTGTCATTGCAAAGGGCAAGATTTATTTCTTTTGATGGCTGAGTAATAATCCATTTTAATCTTTATCCATTCTTCTGTCAATGGACATCTGGGCTCCTTCCATAGCTTGACTATTGTGGACATTGCTGCTATAATCACTGTATTCTTTGGATAATACCTATTAGTGTAATTTTTGGGTCTTGAGATAACTTATTAAACCTTTAAAATTTTTTTTTGTTTTTCTTCTGTTAATGATGTTTATTTATGTTAGTCACCAACAGTACTTCATTAGTTTTTTTTTATTGTTACTTAAATTTTTTTTCCAGTGTTCCAAGATTCATTCCCCATTCCCCATACCCAGTGCTCCACGCTTTAGTATTCCATGATTTATGTTTGTGTATGACACCCGGTGCTCATTGCAATATGTGTCCTCCTTATACCCATTACTGAGCTAACCCATTCCCCCCACCCCCCTATTTTTAACTTTATTATGAACCTCCATACTGTTTTTCCAACGTGGCTGTGCCAGTTTTTTTTTTTTTTTAAGATTTTATTTATTTGACAGAGAGAAACACAGCCAGAGGGGGAACACAAGCAGGGGGAGTGAGAGAGGGAGAAGCAGGCTTCCTGCCCATCACTTAGTTACCCCATCCCCCATGTGGGACTCAATCCTGAGTCTCCAGGATCATGACCTGAGTCGAAGGCAGTCACTTTAACCAACTGAGCCACCCAGGTGCCCCTGTGCCAGTTTTTATTTCCACCAACAATGTGAGAGGTTTCCCCTTTCTTCACATCCTCACCAAAATCTGTTTTCTGAATTGTTAATTTTAGTCATATTGAATGGTGTGAGGTGGTATCTCATTGTGGTTTTGATTTGTATTTCCCTGAGGCCAAGTGATGCTGAGCATTTTTTTTTCATGTGTCAGCCAATTATATGTTTCTCTCTTTGGAGAAATGTCCATGTCTTCTGCCCATTTATTGACTGGATTATTTGGGCATTGAGTTTGATAAATTCTTCATAGATTTTTGATACTAGCCCTTTGTCTGATAAGTCATTTGCAAATATCTTCTATTCTGTAGGTTGCTTTTTAGTTTTGTTGACTGTTTCCTTTGCTGTGCAGAAGCTTTTTATCTTGAAGTCCCAGTAGTTCATTTTTGTTTTTGTTTCCCTCACATTTGGAGATGTGTCTAGCAAGAAGTTGTTGCCTGTGTTCTCATCTAGTATTTTGATGGATTACAGTCTCACATTTAGGTCTTTCATCTGTTTTGAGCATTTTGTGTATGGTGTAAGGAAATGGTCTGGTTTCATTCTTCTGTATGTGGCTGTCTAATATTCCAAACACCATTTGTTGAAGAGATGGTATCCTTTGTTATTGTTGTTGTTTTTCCATTGGATATTCTTTGTCCATAGAATTTTCCATAGAATTGAGGGCCCATTTCTGGGTTCTCTATTCTATTCTGTTCCATTGATCTATGTGTCTATTTTGTGCCAGTACTATGTTGTCTTGATGATTACAGCTTTGTAAACACAGCTTGAAGTCAGGAATTGTGATGCCTCTAGTTTAGTTATCTTGTTCAATATTTCTTTGGCTATTCAGGGTATTTTGTGGTTCCATACAAATGTGAGGATTATTTGTTCCAACTCTGAAAAGTGTTGATGGTATTTTGATAGGGACTGCATTGAATGTGTAGATTGCTTTGGGTAGTACATTTTCCAGTATCCTTCCAATCCATGAGCATGGAATATTTTTCCATTTCTTTGTCTTCCTCAATTTATTTCACAAATATTCTATTGTTTTCAGAGTAGAGATCTTCTTTGGTTAGGTTTATTCCTAAGTATGTTATGGTTTGGAGTGTAATTATAAATGGGATTAATTCCTTAATTTTTCTTCTGCCTCATTGTTAGTGTATAGAAATGCAACTGAATTCTGTGCATTGATTTATTTATATCCTGTCACCTTGCTGAATTCCTGTATCAGTTCTACCAATTTTGAGATGGACTTTGGGTTTTCAACATAGAGTATCATGTAGTCTGCAAAGAGTGACAGTTTGGCTGCTTTGCCAATTTAGGTACCTTTTATTTTCATTGTCTTATTGATGAGGCTAGGACTTCTAGTCCTTTGTTGAACAACACTGGTTAGTGTGGATATCCCTGTTATATTCCTGATGTTAGGGGTCAAAGCTATTTTTCCCTGTTGAGGACGATATTTGCTGTTTTTGTTTGTTTATTTGGGTTTTTTTTTTTTGTATATAGCTTTTTTTTTTTTTAAAGATTTTATTTATTCGACAGAGAGAAACACAGCCAGAGAGGGAACACAAGCAGCAGGAGTGAGAGAGGGAGGAGCAGGCCTCCCGCTGAGCAGAGAGCCCGATGTGGGACTCGATCCCGGGTCTCCAGGATCATGACCTGAGCTGAAGGCAGTCGCTCAACCAACTGAGCCACCCAGGCGCCCCTTTGTATATAGCTTTTAATACTGAGGCATGTTCCTCTATCTCTTTGGGGCAAAGTTTTGATCAAAACAGTATGCTGTATTTTGTCAGATCTCTTTCTACATCTATTGAGAGGACCATATGGCTCTTGTCCTTTCTTTTATTAACATGGCATATCACATTGATTTGTGGATGTTGACTACCCTTGAAGCCCGGGAATACATCCCACTTGGTCGTGGTGATTAATCCTTTTATTGTATTGTTGTATACTATTAATGTCTTGGTGAGAATTTTTGCATCCACATTCATTAGGTATATTGGTCTGTAATTCTTTTTGTGTGTGTGTGGGGGGTCTTTGGTTTGCAATCAAGATAATGCTGACCTCATAGAATGAGTTTGGGAGTTTTCCTTCCATTTCTACTTCTTGAAACAGCTTCAGAAGAATAAATATTAGTTCTTTAAATGTTTGGTAGAATTCACTTGGGAAGCCATCTAGCCCTGGACTGCTCTTGTGTTTTGAGAGATTTTTGATTCCTGCTTCAAGGTCCTTTGCTGGTTATGGGTCTGTTCAGGTTTTCCATTTCTTCCTATTTCAGTTTTGGTATTTTATGTCTCTAGAAATGCATTCATTTCTTCCAGATTGCCTAATTTATTGGCATGTAATTAGTCATAATGTGTTTTTTTTTAAGATTTTATTTATTTGACAGAGAGAAACACAGCCAGAGAGGGAACACAAGCAGGGGGAGTGAGAGAGGGAGAAGCAGGCTTCCTGCCAAGCAGGGAGCCTAATGTAGGACTCGATCCCAGGTCTCCAGGATCATGACCTGAGCTGAAGGCAGTCGCTTAATCGACTGAGCCACCCAGGTGCCCCGATAATACGTTTTTATAAGTGTTTGTATTTCTGCAGTGTTGGTTGTGAGCTCTCCTCTCTCATTCATGATTTTATTAATTTGGGTCCTTTGCTTTTCTAAATTTGTCAGAGAGGCGAGGGGAGAGAGAGAGAGAGAGAGAGAAAGAGAGAGAGAGAGAGAGAGAGAAGAGTCAGGGGAACAGCAGGCAGAGGGAGAAGAGGGCCTGCTACTGAGCAAGGAGCCCGGTGTGGGACTCAATCCCAGGACCCTGGAATTATAGCCTGAACCAAAGACAGCTGCTTAACTGATTGAGCCACCCAGGTGTCCCCTTTCTCTTTTCTTTTTGACAAGTTTGGCCAGGGGTTTATCAGTCTTATTAATTCTTTCAAAGAACCAGCTCCTAATTTTTTGACCTGTTCTACAGTTCTTTTGGTTTTTAGTTCATGGACTTCTGCTCTAATCTTTATTCTCTTCTTTTGTTGGGCTTAAGTTTTATTTGCTGGTTTCCCAGCTCCTTTAAGTGTAAGGTTAGGTAGTGTTTTTGAGAATTCCCTTGTTTCTTGAGAAAGGCTTGTATGGCTATATACTTCCCTCTTAGGACTGCCTTTGCTGCTTCCAAAGGTTTTGAACTGTTCTTTTAATTTGCCTCCATGTATTTTTTTAGATTCTTCAATTTCCTGTTTCACACATTCATTCATTAGAAGGAGGCTGTTTAACCTCCATGTATTGTAGTCCTTCCAAGTTTTTTCTTGTAGTTGACTTCAACTTTTGAAGCGTGGTGGTCTGAAAATATGCATGGAATAATTTCAATCTTTTTGTACTAGTGGAGACCTGATTTGTGACTCAGTATGTAATCTGTTCTGGAGGATGTTTCATTTGCACTTGAGAAGAATGTGTATTAAGTTGCTTTAAGATTAGATGCCCTGAATATATATGTTAAGTCTATCTGGTCCAGTGTCATTCAAACCCAGTGTTTCCTTTGATCTTCTGCTTAGATTATCAGTCCATTGCTCTAAATGGGGTGTTAAAGTCCTTTCTGTTGTATTATCAATATGTACTTTAATTTTGTTAACTGGTTTATAAATCTGGCAGCTCCTAAGTTAGGGGCATTACATATTTATAATTGTTAGATCTTCTAGTTGGATAGAATCTTTTATTATGATGTAGTGTCCTTCTTCAACTCTTATTGGTCTTACACTTAAAAACTAGTTTGTCTGATATAAGGATGGCTACTACAGCTTTCTTTGTGTCCATTGGCATGATAAATGACTCTCCAGCCCCTCACTTACAATCTGGAGGTGACTTTGGGTCTAAAATGTGTCTCTTATAAACAGCATATTGATGGGTCTTGCTTTTTTTCTTTGCATTCTGATACCCTATGTCTTTTGGTGGAAACATTTAATCTATTTACATTTAAAGTAATGATTGAAAGATAGGATTTTAGTGACATTACCTGTGAAGTTGCTGTGCCTATAGATTGTCTCTGTTCCTTTCTTGTCTTTGAGCTAAGAGAGCTCAAAAGTAACAATGAATACCCTTTAATTCATGCAGGCCTTGTTAATTCACAAATTTCTGTAGTTTTTGTTTGTCCTAGGAACTCTTATTCTGAATTATAGCCTTGATGGATAAAGTACTCTTGGTTGCATATTTTTCTCCCTTAGCACCTTGAATATACATGCCAGCCCTTTCTGGCCTGTCAGGTTTTTGTGGACATGTCTGCTGCCAGACTTATGTTTCTAAACTTTTAGGTTAAGGACACTTTTTCCTTAGCTGCTTTCAGGATTTTCTCTTTATCTTTGAAATCTGAAAGTTTCATTTTTGTGTTGAGGTGTTGACTTATTTTTTTGAGGGAGGTTCTCTGTGTTTCCTGGACTTAAATGACTCTTTTCTTACCCAGATTAGGGAAGTTATCAGCTATAATTTGTTCAAATAAACCTTCTGTCCCTCTCTCCTACTGATGTTTTGGGACCCTTATTATCTGGTTATTCACATTATGGTTATTCACATTATGGTATCATTGAGTTCTCAAAGTCTCCCTTCATGATCTAGTAATTGTCTTTTCAGCTTCCTTATTTTCTATCATTTTGTCTTCTGTGTCACTCTCTTCTGCCTTGCTTATCCTTGCTCTCAAAGCCTCCATTTGTGACTGCATCTCAATATATTTTTAGCCTGGCCTGATGAGATTTTAGTTTTTCTGTTCCTAAGGGCTATACATTAGTGTCCTCTATGCTTTGTTTCAAGCCCAGTTAGTGTCCTTATAATCATTGTTTTAAATAGGAGTTCAGATCTTTTACTTATATCCATATTGATTTAAATCCTTGGTGCTCAGTATTACCTCCTGTTCTTTCTTTAGGGGTGAATTTTTCCATCTAGTCATTTTGTCCAGAACAGGAAGGAAAGGAAAAAACTAGCAAAAAACAGAAGTAACAAAAACTTGAGAGTGTTTGTATGTGCTGTGTGCACTCTGCTGTTGTGTTTTGGCTGCTCTGTCCCACTGGTTCTTCCTCTACAGAGTTCCTTCTTGCTTGTAGTGGGGAGTATTTAGATCTTTAAGTACATGTGCTTTAATTTGTTTGTCAAGATAAGCCTAAAAAAGAAAAAAAATAAAAATAAAAACAATACATAAAAGCCTAACCCAAGGCAAAAGAAAAGGAAAAAAATGCAAACAAACAACCATAAGCCCAATTCTTTTTTTTTTTATTATTGTTACTAAAATTTTTTTTCCCAGTGTTCCAAGATTCATTCCCCATTCCCCACACCCAGTGCTCCACGCTCCAGGTGTCCCCAGTACCCACCACCAGGCTCTCCCATCCCTCCACCCCCCTCCCTCCAAGTTCCTCAGTTTGTTTCTGGGTCCAAAGTCTCTGTTGTTTCATTTCCCTCCCTAGATTACCCTAGTTCCCATTTACTTTCCTTCTCCCACTGTCCTCCAGTTTACCCCTCAGGCACCGCAATAAGTGAAACCATGCAATACTTGACTTTCTCTTCTTGGCTTATTTCACTCAGCATAATCTCTTCCAGTCCAGTCCATGTTGCTACAAAAGTTGGATATTCA
>PITA01033610.1:0-12545 GCA_004023965.1 Spilogale gracilis | reverse complement strand
CCACTGCCGCAGCCACGGCCCTGCCACGGTACACAGTCCATCATGCTGCCGGGACCACTGCCGCAGCCACGGCCCTGCCACGGTACTCGGTCTGTCACGCTGCAGGGCTTCAGTACAGGGAGGCTGAGCCCAGCTTTCCCTTTGCCTTGGATCACCACAACAAAGAAAACTGAGCACACAAAAGACAGACATCAGCCACAGAAGGGTCTACAAGAAATTAGATTTGTAGGGTACCTTCCTGATCTAAAATACGATGAAGAGGTCAGGTAAAGATGTAATGCTTATCACACTAAACAGAGGAGAAAGGTATGAATCTTAATGATGAAAATAATAAGGAATGAATAGCCCATTACCTCAATCTATTTTCAGAGAGGATGATCTGAGGGAAGCTACTCACTAAAAAAAAAAAAAAAAAAATACAGTATTCCACTGTCAATCAAGCTCCTCTTTTATTTATGCATTACAGATTTATTTATCTATATACCTTTTGACCTGTGGAAAACAAGTGGAATTGATTTTCCCCAACGATGCTACATAGAATATTATTATATTGCTTAGAACAAATAACAGGAGGGGAGGGAAGTCTATGAGAAACTGTCAGGTGCAGGCAGAACAGACATTTTCCGCTACACTACAAAACACAGTTACGGAGTCAAATTTTGACTCAACATACATGATTCCTCAAAACACTTGGAATCCAAACAACGGAGTGACGTCTACAGCAAGAGTGAGCTCTCGAGCAGGCTAGGCGGCCAACATTAGGGACAGTGTGATGTGCTTTTGTCTCCCCAAAACTGGCATGCGGAAACTCTGATCCCACGTCATCGCACCTGGAGGCGGGCCTCTGGGTGGTGGTCAGGTCACAGGGAAGAGCACACAGGGCTGGGCAGCTCCTCTTACACGACGTGAAGACGCAGCAGCAGGACAGCCCTCTGTAAACCAGAAACCGAGCCCCTCTAGAGAATGACCACGCCACCACTCTGAACTTGGACTTCCAACCTCCAGAACTGTTGACAAATGTTTGCTGTCTAAGCCACCCAGAATACTGTGGTTTGTTGTAAGAGCGCAGACCGACCAAAACACACAGCATGAAAACTACCGGCACTGGGGCCACAGAGAGGGGGGCGGGGGGAGAAAGCCTGAAATTAACAAGATAAAATTCTGAATTGGGACTAAAATATTGACCAAATACAGGCTGGCACAGACATGACTTGGGTATTTGGGGGACTACTAACACAATCTTAGATTTCATTACAAGAGTAATGTCCAGTACCCAATCTGCTCAGACCACCTGAGAGTCCTGAGTTCTTCTTGGGGTGTCCCATTTTAAAAAGGACAATGGCACCCTTAAAAGTATCTAGCCAGCGATGACCAGGACAGAAAAGCATCTGAAAACTGTCTCAAGAGGAGAACTAAGATAAGATAGGGATAATAACACGAGAAAAGAAAAAAGATCTGTTCAAATCCGCTGGGTCTGCTCTGACAAGATCCCGGAGACTAACTGGCTTAGGAACCAGCCCCCGGGGCCCTCTCACAGTTCTAGAGGCCAGAAGTCCAAGATCAAGGGGCCGCAGGGCTGGGTCCTGATGACAACTCCCATCTCGACTTACAGATAGCCACCTTCTCTCTCTGTCTCTCACGAAGAGAAATCTCTGCTGTCTTTTCCTCTTCTTTTAAGAACACCGGGTCCTAGAGGATTAGGGCCCCACATTTACCACCTCGGTTAACCTTAATGACCTCCCTAAACACTCCATCTCCAAATTTAGTGATACTGGGGGTTAGGGCTTCAACATATGAATTCTGAAGGGATATAAATCAGTCTATAAGATCTAATCTCAAGTACAGAATGACTGTGACTGAGAAGGACACTCATTATCACTCCAGAAGGCAAAATCAGAAGCACAGGAGTGGGGGCTCCTGGGTGGCTCAGCTGGGTAAGGGTCCAATTCTTTATTTCAGTTCAGATCATGATCTCAGGGTCAGGCGATCAAGAGATTCCTTCCCTCGGCCCCTCCCCAGCTCGCACACTTGAGTGACCACTCTCTCAAATAAATAAATAAATCTTTAAAAAGAGAGAGAGAGAAGAAAAGAAAAGAAAAAAGAAACGAAACGAAACGAGACAGGGTCTCACTGGATGAAGCGTCAGCTGCTGTCGACCCTATCAGCTCCCAGTAGTGCTGCTTCTGACGGGGCAAACTTCGTGTAAGCAGGATCTCAGGGACTCTCTGCGCGCCCTGAGGTGACCCTGCTACCACAGCCACGTGTTGGCCTTTACCAACGACAGCCCGTCCTGCCCGGGGTCACACGCTGATAAGGGGCAAAAGGACCAGCTCCCACGCAGTCGAGCTCCAAAGTCACCTACAGCGCTTTACCCGTGACACTGAGCAGCCCCTCCACATCAGTGGAAGACAGCACAGTCCACCTGAGGAAATAAATCCGTGCATCAACAGAAAATCGTTCAGAAGCAGACGGAAACGCTGGCAACCCCGTTAGCACCACTGCTTCTTTTTCGTCCCCTGTACTGGTTCATCTTCACTGCACACCAAGGAGGCAGCAATTATCATGAAATTAAAGATGAGCAAATAGGCCCAGAAAGCTTTCCTCAAATTCATACGAAGACTAAAAATATCTGGGGTCAGGGTTCAAACCAAGGTCTGAGCTACTGTCCATGCAAATCTTTCACACCTACAACCCTGTCCTTATGGGGCGCTCACCTGGCACACTTCAACATCCCTGCAGTTCCCCACACTTCCCGGGAAGGGCCAAATATGAAGCAACGTGCCTTCAAGGGGAAGAGATGTCAGGACAGCAGATCGGACCTTTCTCACCACGTCCTGCGGCCCGTCTGACAAGTACTCACGGAGCCCCCGCGAGGTGCTGGTCCCAGGGAACAGGGGAACCGTGAACAGAAGAAAAGCCCACTCGCCTAAATCCATGCTACTGGGGGTAGACTGAACAAACAAACTTCTAATACATGACACACCACGTTTAAAAAGAAAGGCACAGAGTGAAGGGCAGAGGCCTGGGGCAAAGACCCGAGGTGCCATTTCAGAGCCCGCGGTCAGGGGAGGCTGGGGTGCAAGGGGCTGGGGAGGCCGCGGGCCGGCTAGCTGTTCCGTCCAGCGCGTCCTGCTCCTGCCTTCTTGCTTTTCACCAGATGGAAGGGGAGACCACAGCGCTAATTGTAAACAATGGGTCAAACAAAGAAAAGTAAGTCTTTTTCCTTGACCTGGAGGAGAGCAGTCACAGTGTCCTGTCGCCATGGCTTTGGGAAGTGGAGAAATCAGCATTCCAGCCCCAGGGTGGGAAGAGAGATGTGCTAGCGAGGAGAGACGAAGGCAGGCAGGGGGTACGGCTCCCCCGTTAGTGTGGGGAGGGGACGAGCTCAAAGCTATTAAGGAAACTGTCTTTGCCTAATCCCCACCCATTTTCTATACCCCTAATACATCACAGTTCTTAATGGAAGAGTTCGCAGAAAAAGAAAAATACAGAATTGAAAAACTGCACATAAAGTCAAAATCTTCCTTAATGCACGAGTAGACAATTCATGAAAAAATATCAACTCCTAATAAACATGGAAAAATATCTCAATCTTACTCATAAACAAAGGAGTACATATTAGCCAAGGTATTTTATTTAATAACACCAAGGAATGTCATCAATTCTGGGGACACAGGCACTGTCTCACACACTGCTGGCCAACACATATCATCTTCCTAGAAAGAAATATAACAATATGAATCAAAGCCTAAAAAATGTGTTTTCACTTCCCTCTACCATTTATACATCTAAGAGATTTTGTAAGAAAATATTAAGTGGATGTTCTTAACAGCTCTACAATAAAAAACTAGAATCAAAAGACTGATTATTCAAATAATAGTCATTAAAAATACTTATATTGGAAAAATACTCACAATGCCTGTGAAAGGGGAAGGGCTATTTCTTTACAGAGAACTCATCTTTGTTTTTAAATGAAGGAACTATCTATGAAAATGGATCTGTATCTTATACCACAAACAAAAAAATCAACTCAAAATGCATTAAAGACTTAAATAGGGCTCCTGGGTGGCTCAGTGGGTTAAAGCCTCTGCCTTCAGCTCAGGTCATGATCTCAGGGTCCTGGGATCGAGGCCCACATGGGGCTCTCTGCTCAGCAGGGAGCCTGCTTCCTCCTCTCTCTCTGCCTGCCTCTCTGCCTACTTGTGATCTCTCTCTCCCTGTCAAATAAATAAATAAAATCTTAAAAAAAAAAAGACTTAAACATAAGATCTGAAACTATAGAACTCCTACAAGAATTGACATCAGCCTTGGATATGACAGCACAAGCTAAAACAACAAAGGCAAAAATAAACAAGTGTGACTACATCAAACTAAAAAGCTTCTGAAAAGTAAAGGAAACCATCAACAAAGTGAAAAGGCCATCTATGGAATGATAGAAATTATGTGCAAATCATGTATCTGTTAGGAGTTGATATCCAAAAGATATAAAGAAATACAACTCAATAGCAAAGGCACAATCTAATTAAAACCTGGGCATAGGAAGCAAAAAGATGTTTCTGAAAAAAGACATCCGAACAGCCACGAACACAGATGTTCAACATCAGCAGCCATCAACCAATGCAAACCAAAACCACATTCTGATCATCACCTCTGATGAACAGCTGCCATCAAAAAGACAAAGATGCGGTGCCTGGGCGGCTCAGTGGGCTGTGTCTAGACTCGATGTCAGCTCAGGTCAGACCTCAGGGTCCTGGGATCAGGTCTTGTGACTGGGCTCCACACTCAGCAGGGAGTCTGCGTGGGGATTCTCCGACACTCTCTCTCTCCCTCCCTGTGCCCTCCCCACTGCTCACACACGCTCTCTGTCTCTCTCTCTCTCTCAAATAAATAATTTTTTATAAAAGACAAGAGATAACAAGTACTGGTAAGGGCATGGACGAAAGGAAACCCTTGTGCACTGTTGGTGGGAATGTAAATTGTTGTAGCCACTACGGAAAACTGCATGGAGATTTCTTAAAAAGTTTAACAGAGAACTACCATGTGATCAAGCAAGCCTAATTCTGGGCACACATCCAGAGGAAATGTGAACAATATGTAGAAGAGATACCTGCATTCCCAAGCTCACTGCAGCGTTATCCACAAAAGCCAAGGTGTGGAAACAAGGTAAATGCCCATCAATGGATGAACGGGTAATGAAAGCAAGGTGTATATGTATATTTACACATATATATTATGCACATTATGTGCATTATACAAAATACATTTATAAATAAACATTTACAACTATATGCATGTACTATACATTTATAAAATTATGTCTAAAATATGTATTTATAGAATACATGTATAAATATAGCATATACTATAATACAGGTTTATATAATATATATAAAACACACAGATACATAACTATAGTGCATATATAATGGATAGTATTCAGCCATGAGAAAAGAAAGAAATCCTGTCATTTCCAACAACATGATGTATCTTGAAGGTATTACGCCATGTGAAATAAGCCAGAAAGAAAAATAAATACTACATGGTATCACTTATATGTGAAATCTAATAACAAACAGAAAAAAATGAAAAAAACTTAAGTCAAACATTTACACAGAGTAGAAAAGTGGTTTTCAGGAGCTACATGGCTGGGGGAAATAAGGCAAGATGGGGAAAAGGGCACAAACTTTTAGCTGTGAGATGACTAAGATATGAGGGCCTAATGTAAAACATGGTAACTACAGTTTCTAACACTATATTGCATGAATGGAATCTGCTGAAAGTAGAACTTAAATGTTCTCACCAAAATAAATATTTACCAATATCCACGCTCCTCCCGTTCTGGGTACTGGGAGGATCACAATTACCTGGCCCCTGGAAGTTGGGCACACAGAGCTGGGAGTAGTCAAGACATGTGCTCCAGAGTCACAAGGAAGGTTCAAATCCTACGATTTACTTACTTTACTACACGACACGAAGAAAACTGTTTAACCTCTCTAGGCCTTAGTTTCCTTAACTAGGAATAATGACATCATCTCTTAGGGATATTTTGAAGATTAAATAAAATTTTAACACGGGTGTGGCACATAGTATTAATAGTAACAGGCACTATTCTATGAACTTTACATACGGTACCTAATTTTATCACTTAATAAATATTAGTATAGTATCGCCACATTGCTTTGAATTGCAAAATCTGGAAACAACCAAACTGTCTATTGTAGTGAACTAGACTGTTAAACCAAGTTACAAAGCGGATGTCTATTAATCGTTATATGGAATGAGATAGCTCTGTCCATACTGATAAGGACCTCCAAATTTATTATGACTTCTTAGAAAAAACGGTCCGCTCCCTTTCATACAGAAATGGATGGACGGTGGATAATTGAGTGCTAAAATGGACGTAAGAGTGTGTGTTTCTTTCTGAAGTGTGGAGCATGATTACGAAATGGGTTCTGGGCAGACTGCCTGAGCCCTCGTCCAGCCTCGTCCCTGACTAGCTCGATGGCTTTGGGGACGCACATAAGACACTGCTCTCAGTATCCTGCTCTGGAAAACAAGGTTAATAGTGTCTACTCCTTACAGCTTTCATGAGGATTAGAACAGATAAGGCAGCCCCTGGCATACAGTAAGCAACCACTTAATGTCAGAGGTCTTATTATTAGCCATTCAAATATGTCAACATGGGTTGTGAGATTACAGGAACTTTTTGTTTTCTTGTATTTACCTATATTTAAAAGACAGAGACAAAGAAATGTGTCTTTTGAAAAATATAAAACTGTATTTGTTGACATGAAGTACAGATATGTCAAATGAGAGAAATGCTAGTACAAAACAATACATGTAGTACAAACTCATTTTTACTAAAACACACTTCATATTATGCAAATAAATGTACAGAGAAAACCATTTAGATATGCTCTAAAATGTTACCAGCGGTTTCTCTACCAGGGGGATTATAGATTAATTCATATATTTTTTCTTTTTACTTTCCCTACTTTCTGATTTTCCTAAAATGAACATACATTACTTGTGTAATGGGAACAAATTAACTGTCTTTATTTATATATGGAACCTACAAAGTAAGGGGTCAAACTGAGAGGCCTCCAGTGATGTAACCAGAAGTGGACGTTAGAGGACAGACACGTGAAGGGCACAGGCCTTCCTGCGGATCTGTACGTCAGACGGCGTGGTGATGCCAAAGAAAACCACTGACCATCAGGAGCGAGGACTGTCGGCCCCAAGCGGGTTGGGCGCCCGCCTGACTTCGGGGAGCCGTTCCGGGGTTTAAGAACCTAAGTCTGGTGCCAGGTAAGCGCGACAGGCTTGATGGGCAACACAACAACCAGCCCCGCACACCCACACACCGTTCCAACGCGCATTTCACAGCAGCCATCACCTTGCGTGGCCTGGGAAAGGGCACCTGAAATATTCAGAACACCTCGGAAAATCAGTTCGCATTACGACTCTTCTAAAAAGTCAAACCCTCACCAAGCAGGGAAGGGCAAACAATTTTGCTCAGATTTGAACATAGAAAAGTGAGGGTGAGGTGCTACCCTTTTGCTGAGATTTGAAAAATCTGAAATCTGACAAATTATCCGCCACATAAATTTCAGTTAGCCTCTTCTGTCCTTAACATCTGTGTCCCTGAGTCGGCCAGCTCTGCGGAGACCGGCCGGGAGCGCAGGCAGGAGTCTCACTCGGCTCCACGGGGTCTAGACCGAAGGTGCACGGTGCTCTCAGACCCAGCACTGCCGGGCTCCGCGCCTCGTGTCACCCTGAGAAGGGGCAAAGGGGGCAGAGCGGCTCTTCATCCTCCTCTGTGCCTCTCCTCCTCTCCATCCCAGTCGCTCGCCTTTCTCGCTGACACTGACTCTCCCTCTCAGCCTCTCCTCTCTAGACCCTTCTAGAGTTAGCGTGTAACCTCAGTCTACTCTCACCACTGAGAAGTTTCTAAGAACCTCCCCCTATTTTAAAACTCTGATTCCATGACAGCCAAGCAGATCCCTACGCAGGAGGACCACCGGGACACTGAGCGGAAGCTGCATTTACCCATTTTTACTTTCTTTCTCAGTAAACACTTCCAAAATGCCTACTGCAAAAAACGGTATCCAACTAGACCTTGGCTGCAAGTTTTGATTTTTATACATTGTAATTACAGACAGAATGTCTTGCTTTTACTGTGGACTCTGTAATTCTTTCCACCTCTAAGGAGTACCTCTTCCGTGAAAGTCAGCTGAGTTTTATATCAAGCGGCACATTCTCAGTCAACGAGAACTTTAGGCATTTGGACTAACAAAATCAAAAGTAACTTTCACGACAGAAAAAGAAATTGCTGTTTTGATATGTTCTGCCCAATACTTCTTCCAAGAAAAATATTTTTATTATGTTATTACACCTTTTATATAAGCAAAGTATTTCAATATTAAATAAATCATGCTTTTAATACAAAAAAGTACCTTTTTTGGATGTTAATTTTTTTAATTGTACTTCAATTCCAATATGTTAACATACTGTGTTATGTTAGTTTCAGGTGTACATATAAGTGATTCATCAATTCTACACATTTCCCAGGGCTCAGCAGGATACGTATACTCTTAACCCCCTTCAACTACTTTGCCCATCCCCCCACCACCCCAAAAGAATACTCTTCTACCTGTAAAATGTATTCATGGAAAAGTAGGTCATTAGGTTCTTTATTATGTAAAGAAGAGGTTTTCCATTCTATATATACAAATAAATCTCCAACGCATTCAGAGGTAGAATATCCTTATGATTTAACCTTGACTGAATTACTTAAGAAATATTTATTATATGTTTATACATACTATGGAGGTTTTATGGAAAAGAGAAAACTATAACAAGTTCCCTGCCTGCAAAGAGTTTACATTTTCACAGGGAAATCAAATGCATACACATGATAAATACTAGGTAAGGTACTTATACTTACATCTATCGACTACCACAAGCCAAGCACTGCACAAGTCACTAGGGATGTGGATAAAACCCCACATGTGCCATGAAAGGTCTCACAAGCGGGTAGGGAGTGCAGCCAGCCCTTCGTAACTGGATACCACCAAGCTGCCGGCTCCCAGTATGGCCACTGTGGGAAGGCCAGTGCCCTTCCCAAGAAGGCGACAGCTCCAGAGTACAAGAAGACGTGGGGTGATGGGGGCGTATTATTTCATGGCAACTGCTTGTCATTTCTCATATTGTGAGAATTAATACAGTAGAAGCAGGACCTTTTCTGGTTTGTTGGTTTTTCATCAGTCTGACAATCTTCTGTCTTAGTGCAGTCCATGCATACTCAATGTGATCACAGATGTATTTGTAAGACACACCCTCTTACTTTGTGCTATCTATCCCATCCATTTTATCTTAATCTCCCTTCTTGCTCCTTTTGATTGAATTTACTATTCTGTGCCCCCTACAAGGATGGAAGCCATATACTCTGCTTCTGCACTTTTATTATCCCAGAAATTACAATACAGTACAAAGCTAGTTCTTTTACTCTTCTGTCTGATCTTAAGAACACTGTCACACTATTTACCCCTTTCACTCGGGCTGAGCTCCAGCCACAGCGGATTTATTGGCAGTTCCCTGAGCACTTGCGCAGCCCCTGTCCTGGCCTTTGCGCCCGAGCTGCTCCTTCTGAACTAGAATGTCACCTCCTCTCCTCACACTTCCTTCCCAATCTGGCTGAGCCCTGCTCACCTCTCAGCCCTCCGCTTCTTTCTCAGGGACTTCTCTCGAACCCCAGGAGGCTGCACTGCGGCATCTGTCTTCCCGCCTACAGGCATCAAGCACTGACGGTCATGGGCTGTGGGACACAGAACGCCAACAGGGAAGGGCCCACCTGGATTCCTTGCCCCCCACATAACGGGTGCTCAATCAGTATGTGATAAACAAATGAGTGAACAAAAGTTCCAAAACATACAAAAATCAGGACGGAAACAAAACAGGCCACAGATCACCCAAAATGAAAAACAAAGTCCACTCATCATACACAGAAAGACCACCGTGGAGATCAAGAGTGAAGGTTCCGGTACCAGACAAGAGAACTCACCCCTAAATGCTACTACCTGTTAGGAGGCAAGATCGACAGGTACTTAACTTCCCTGTGACCGTAAAGAAAAAGAGGATATGGGGCACCTGGGTGGTTTAGTCCGTTAAGTATCTGCCTTCACCTCAGGTCATGATCCCAGGGTCCCAGGATCAAGCCCCATATCGGGCTCTCTGCTCAGCGGGAGCCTGCTTCTCCCTCTCCCGGCAGCTCCCCCTGGCTTGTACTTTCTCTCTCTCTGTCAAATAAATAAAATCTTTTTTAAAAATTATATAAAAAGAGGATAATTATAACACAATCTCATTAAGGTGCTGTAAGGAATAAATGAGCTACTACTTGAAAAGTACTGGGCGCCTGGGGGGCTCAGTGGGTTAAAGCCTCTGCCTTCAGCTCAGGTCGTGATCTCAGGGTCCTGGGATCGAGGCCCACATCGGGCTCTCTGCTCAGCGGGGAGCCTGCTTCCTCCTCTCTCTCTGCCTGCCTCTCTGCCTACTTGTGATCGCTCTCCCTGTCAAATAAATAAATAAAATCTTAAAAAAAAATTTCATTTAAAGAAAAAAAGAAAGAAAAGTACTTAAAACATTTTTTCTTAAGATTCACTATGTACATTTACAATAGAGGTCGAAACAGTTAAAAAACTATTACTTAAAACCTGATTATCACACATAATTACCATAATGCCTTTAAGATACAGATTTATAGCCCAGCATCACTGTAATTAAGTACTAGAAAACACCCAACACAAATCATCAAAAAAAGTTAAGCAGCATTAAGTACATGCATTAAAATACAGAAAAGGGAATAATATATTTTTTAAAGAATTCCATCAAAAACTGACATAAAGAAACCATCTGACCATCCTAAGGAACAAGTTTCAGCTTTTTAAACGAGGTAATAAATTTGTGGTATTCATAATTCCTTAATTGTAGTTATAAAAAGTGTTGAATTTTTTAAATTTCTGCATTTTCCAAAAATATTATCCAAATAATGAAATCAATATTCATTATTATCCCATAAGACAGATGGAATATTTTAAACAGTTGTTTCAGATTTCTTTTTTCTCTAAATATTTAAGTATTAGAATGATGTATCTGAGTACCATGAAAAGGTCTCAGAATCAATTTTCATTCTCTGTTCCTGATTTGGGGTGGCAATTCACTCTATAATACTTTCTATTTTTTTCCTAAAAGCCAATTCAGTATTTCCTAATTAGTGTGATTTTAATGGATATCTTGTGACTGAATTAATAACATTACATTACAATCACAGTTCATCAGGCTTTTCTGTTATCTCGTTTTATTACCCAAAATTGTATTTAAAGACTAGGATTCCAGTTGTGTCTCATATTCCTAGGCCAGGAGATGCTGGGTAACAGAGCAATAGGTCTTTAAAATCTTCAACTGGTAATGATGTGATAAAGGCTCATTAACTCAGACGAACTATAAAAGGTCATACTGAACTGAGAAGTTTTTATTTTAAAAAGAATCATTTTGATCCTTTCACATACATGGAATGACTGAAATTAGGTTAAGGGTATAGGCCTTTGGAGAAACGCAGTAAGAAGTAGATAAAACCATAATGAGAATTTCAATCATGTAAACAAAAGCACGTAAATATAATTTTCTTTCCCCTTTGGTGTTTAGGATTTTACCTGTTTTTGTTTTACTTCAGTTTTGCTACCAAGTATTGAGTACTTTACCTGAGTAGCACCTCGCTTGTAAATGGATTAGCTCGTAACCCTCAGAACACTGCAGCAAGGCTGGTGTTCCTATTCCGGTGTTCCTACTCCACTGTCTATTACAAAATACACTCCAGACTCAGGAAGCCGCACGGTCCTGTCCCTCACTGCAGACTGTCTTACCTACAGTGAGAGTGGGCAAATCTGCACAAAGTGTTCAGTGTGTGAAGTCTCGCAAGCCGGTTTTCAAACCGCTGTATTTAACTGATCAGTGGATATACATATTAGCAATGCCGTTTTGATCGTGCCTCTGTTATGTGTTGGCTACGGACAGAGCAGCTGCCTCTTCTGAGCTCCGCACCGTGCGCCCACTCTCAGCGGCCATCACAGGGGCAGCGATGCCGGTCTGCCCACCTCACAGTTGACGGCAGGGTCGCACAGAGCAGCACGTGTAAAAGGACTTAGAAGGTACACGTAGAACCGTATTAAAATTTGGCAGTATGTTCTCACTTTGTATTTTTATTTTTAAAAGATCTACAGCATTCCTGATATTATTTATTATTTTTTAGAACGCAAATCATTTGAAGAGATTCAGCTTAAATCTTAAAACTACGAGGAAATAAATGGGATTTGGTCTTTTCTTTTTTAAAAAAAAATCTGTTTTGCAAATTCAGATACACCGAGGTGAATCTGAACATACAAACATACATACACACACACACATACACACACACATACACACATACACACACATACACACATACACACACATACACACACACATACACAGACACACAGACACACACA
>PITA01033609.1:0-12524 GCA_004023965.1 Spilogale gracilis | reverse complement strand
ATCAGATTATTTGTTTTGCTAGTGTTGAACTGTGTAAATTATTTATATATTTTAGATATTAGCTGTCTAGGATTTATTCTTGAATAGGACAAAACTGTGTGATAAAGTTAGCCTGTCTTGAGCAAACAACCAATCATAGTAAGTCTTGAGATGTACCATCTACAGTTCTGCCTCCTCTGGGCACCTGAAATAACTTTTTAACGAATTATTTATTTATTCAGAGAGAGCATGAGTGGGGTGGGAAAGAAAAAGGGAGAGGGAGAAAGAATCTCAAGCAGACTCCACACCCAGCATGGAGCTCAATGCAGGGCTTGAACTCACGATGGACCTTGAGATCATGATGTGATCCAAAATCAAGAATCCAATGCTTAACTGACTGAGCCATCCAGGTACCCTTAAAATAGCTTTACAGACACCCACAATGTTAGGGTTGGAAGGCTCCTTAGGCACCATTGCATCCAGCTCAGACAGAAATCTAGTTCATCCCTGACTGATCCTCTTCAGGCTGGAAGGAAACCGTCACCTCCTGAGACAGCTTTTTCCCTCTTAGACCAAAGGGATGGATGGAAATGCTTCTCTTCCAAGAGCTGAGGTCCACCTCCTCAAGCCCAGTAGCACTGTTCTGCCTTCTCATTAGTCCTCCATGAAACAGCCATGGAATGGTGGGCCCACATCCTTTAAAAACATCCCTATCCTGCCACCCTTTCCACAGTGGGTGGAAGGTTTTCACAATGGTACCAGGACTGAAATGTAGTTTTCTATATATGGTCTGACACAGGCCCTGGACCCTTAAGTTTTCCTCTTCTTTTTTTTCCATATTTTTATTTTGAAGTAATTTAAAACTGACAGAGAAGTTGTGAGAACCATACAAGGACCTCCTTATGTCTTTAACCCAAGTGCTCCAGGTAGCACTTGGTATTTCTCTAGAAAACAGGGTGGGCCAATGGCAAGCCCTTGGAGGGCTCAGCAGGTGGTCCTCCTGCCTGTGCAGTGAGATTTAGAGATTGCAGGTGGAGGTCACGGAGCTTTCTAGGGGACAGCTCGGCACACCATCACCACAAGCTGTCTGATGTCAAATACACTCTCCAACTCATTTTAATTCCTGCCTTCTTCTTTGTGGCAGTCAGCCAGGAGAAATGTCAATTCAATGAATGACCCCTGGTGAGGATATCTTCCGAGTGTTAGCCCACCACCACTTGTCAAAAGTCTTGTTGAAGGTCTCATTTAACACACTCATTGCTTATCTCAGCTTTGTCTTATCTATAGATTTGAAAGAAATGGCTTTTAGAACTTAATTGTTTTTGTTAATTCTTTATGCTGTGTGAAGTCATTGACTCTTTGCTTTTTTGGCCACCATTTCTTCTTTTTTTTAAAAAAAAGATTTTTATTTATCAGAGAGAGAGAGAGAGAGAGAGAGAGAGAGAGAGAGAGAACGAGCAAGTGGGGGCAGGGAGAAGGACGAGCAGACTCCCTGCTGAGCATGGAGCACGATTTAGGGGGGTGGGGGTGGCAGGGGGTGCTCAATCCCACAACACTGAGGTCATGATCTGAGCTGAAATCAAGAGTCCAATCCTTAACCGACTGAGTCACCTGGTTCAGTGGTGGGCTAACCACCCAAAAGATGCCCCGGTCACAGTTCCTTCTAATTATATCATTTCCTAGGCAATATTTCCTCTTCTATTCAACACGGCTAAATCACTAAATCACTGTTATATTTCTTGATTGACATCTGTATTTATGGGTCTTCTTCCAAACAAGGATCTTATTATCAAATGTTGAAATACGATCTGTGTTATATTTCCCCCTGGGGATATACATATGCAATATGCTCTGAAAAGTCCTGCAATAACAATATGTGGTCAAATTAATTTGGTTTAACTGAGTGCTTCCCCAGTTCCTCGATTATCAATCTTCTTTTTATGGTCACCCTTTTGAGGAACCCTAGTGTTATGGGAAACACTGTGAAGGAGACACTGGTCTATAAGATTTCACTAATCCACTGTAAAATTCACCCCACCCATAGAAAGAAATGAGGCTGTGTTGGCAGTGTTCAAAACCATCCATTCTATAATTAATTCTAGATAGTAACTTTTTTCCTGGTGAATCAGATTTAATCTTAATGGTTAGAATTTTACTTTTTTCTCTCTTCCTGAAGAAATGGTAATTCTTCATCTGGGTCTGCTCTGTTGGCATCCTCTCATTCACTGTCATTTCCTCAGTCTTACTGACCAAGAGATGGGTCACGTTGCAAATTCTGTTGGCCTGGGAGGTAGTGCACAAGTCCAGACCCCAGAGGGGGGTCTCTGGGTAACTCTTCTTGGTAACTCACATTTCTTGACCCAGTGCTGTGTATATGGTAGGCTCTTAACACACAGCCTTCCTTCCAAGCCTGTGGAAAACTTTCAGAGACTGGAGTTTGCCAAGCATTCCTGATAATATCTGTAAACACCAGTACGTTGTGTGGATGGATCTGGGCCCCACATTATTTCCCCCAACTATCTGCATTTGTTTGCTGTGGCTTCCATAGCCCAGGCCCCCAGACTGGGTGGATCCAACAGCAGATTCTTATTTCTTACAATTCTGGAGCTTGGAGAACTAAGTTCAAGGTGTCAGCAAAGCTGATTTCTCCCACGGCTTCTCTCCTTGGCTTACAGATGACCACTTTCTCACCGTATCTTCATGTGGCCTTTTCTTTGTACGGGCATATCCGTGGTGTGTCTTCTTACAAGACACCGGGCCTATTAGCTTGGAGTCCACCCATATGACCTCATTTAAACTCAGTCACCTCTTTAGAGGTTCCATTTCCAAATACAGTCACATTCTGAGGTACTGGAGGTACTGGGGTAGACACGATCCAGCTGATAACACTCTTTAATTTCCCCCCTCATTTTATTCTGCTCTTTAGTCATTTGTATTTGAATCAGAATTCTGTATCTTAGTGGTCCCTATCCTGCTTGAATCACTAGAATCCTTGATCTTGAAAGCATCCCTCTTTCTCTAAACAGCTGTCTGTTTTCCCAAAACCTTGAGTACCTGCCCAGTTTATCTGTGTCCATCTTTCCCTGCTGTGAATTTCAATATAACAGGTAACGTTGGGGGGATTCCTGGACTGCATTGTACCTCAGCTGCCTCACCTGCAAATACAGGGAGTAAAATGGTGCCATAGCACACAGGGGTGGGGAGTGTAGGGGTGTGGGGCTGTGGGAGGACTTCAAACAGTGCTAGGCACAAAGGTGAGCCCTTGACATATGTTAGAGATTCTTCTAATTATTTATTATTATTATCACTAACATGCATTGTCACTGTTATGTTCTACTAAAAGTTCAGGTCATGCAACATATTATGAGACAAAAATCTTACCCAAAATTATGCATTTCAACAATCTTGTAAATATAGATTGTCACCCCTTAACCGATTAAATTCAAAGTTGCTAATTTTTACTTCAGTAAGAAAACACTTTGAAAAATGATACATATTACCTGGTGGCGGGTACTGAGGGCACAAATTGCATGGAGCACTGGGTGTGGGGCATAAACCATGCATCTTGGAACACTGAAAAAATAAAATAATGTAATAAAAAATAAATGCATTTCTGGGGGAAAAAGAAAAATGATACATATGAGATGTTATTTTATCCACTTCCCACCTTTAATCCATAATTACCTTCAAGGTAGGCATCCTTTTCACTGCCTTTCATGGCACAGATTAGAAAACTATAGTGCAGAGATGTTAAGCACTTAGCTAAGGTTGCTCAGTTGGTAATAAGAGAGAACTGGAACACAGGCCAGGCTGCTTCTAGAGCTAAGGTCGCTTTCTCACCTGAATGAGTTTCCCACCGCTGCTTTAACAAACAAGGAAACCTCTTTTAGAAGGGAGTCAGGAGGCCAGCAGAGGGAGCTCGCATAGGGGGAACCAGCAGGAAGAGAGTTCCTTGCAAGTTGATACTACTTGCGCTCTCAGCAGGAGGAAGGAGGTTTTCTCCTCCCACCAGCAACAGCCCAGCCAATGAGAGACAGTCACAGCTCAGCCAATGAAAAGCCACTATACTTCCAGGTCCCAGTTTACTCCAATGGGCTTTTCATCTTTAGCAGCCCTCTGAACTCCTTGTTTCTCTATAGGAGAGGGTGGGTGTTCTCCGTTGTTTTCCGTGGTTTCCTGTGGTTTTGTCTAAGTTACTTGTTCGTATTTGCAATTCTCTGCTATCCCGAATAAACCCATTTTTTTTTTCTGGTAAAATAGCCGGCAGTTTTATTTTTAAGGTTAACACGAAAAACTACGGCTTAAAACAGTAGAATAGTGTTCCGTTAGAGCCCTGAGGCCAAAAGTCCAAAATCAGTAGCTCTGAGCCAAAATGAAGGTGTCAGTGAGGCTGCACTCCGTCTGGAGGCTCTAGGAGTGTGTGCCTTCCAGCTTCTGGTGGTTCCAGACATTCCTTCACTAATGGCCGCATTCATCCAACCTCTGCCTCAATGGTCATATGGCCTCCTTTTCTGTCTCTTTAACTCCCTCTACATATCTTATAAAGACACTTGTAAGGGCATTTAGGGCCAACGATAATACTCCAAGGTAATGTCTTTATCTCAAGACCCTAAACTTAATTCCATCTAAAAAGACTCCCCCCCCCCCCTTCACAGGTTCCAGGGATTAGGACCTGGATATCTTGTGGGGGAAGAGGGAGCATTTTTTAGCCTACCACATAATTCTCAACCTACTGCCTGATTAATTCCATGATGTAATTAATGAATGATGCTTTTGTGGACCAAAGGGGAGAAACATAGCTTCCGTGATGGCCCAGTCATGGAGAGGCTGAAAGGTGCAGCGAGGCAATAGGAAAGCCAGATGTAAATGTTCTAGAAGAAATTAAGGCTGCCATTGAGGCACAGTGGTCAGGATGAGGTTCCAAGAATTGAAATTCTGACTACATAGTAACATGTAAAGGTAAAAGAGGTATGTCATAAATAAATGTTTACCCATTAAGGTTTTTTTTTTTAATTTTATTTCTTTATCTGACAGAGAGAGAGAGAGAGAGAGAGAGAGAGAGAGAGAGAGATCACAAGCAGGCAGAGAGGCAGGCCGAGAGAGAGGAGGAAGCAGGCTCCCTGCAGAACAGAGAGCACGATGTGGGCCTCGATCCCAGGACCCTGAGATCATGACCTGAGCTGAAGGCAGAGGCTTTAACCCACTGAGCCACCCAAGTGCCCCCATTAAGGTTTTTTGAGCCCAGATTCAAAGAAGATATGTTCTAAAGATTCTAAGTGGGCACACAGCCAAAGGCAATGGTTTTAGAGTGGCTAGAACCTTCTAACAAGAGTGTAAACAGAGACTACAGCACCAAAATGAACCAAGAGTCTTCTATGAGCTCTTGAGAAAGAAGAACAACAAAGAGGGACAAGGCCATTCTTTGGGTAGAAGGTTTATTTTAAGTGGAGATGCAATAGGAAGCAGAGCTATTCACCTGCTGTTTCTGCTTCTGGCCCGCCATCACAGAGTTAGGTCAGACAGGAAAGGACAGATGGGACTACGTGCTTCCAGGCAAGTCCAAGCCAGAGTTGTGTATAACAAAGGGGCTGCTGGAATGAGCCCCCCTCTGAGGCTAGAAGACTTTGCACATCCACCTGTAGAGCAAACCCCTGTGATTCATCTGAGAAATGTGGGGGAGTGGGGCCTTCTGGAGAAGGCCCAGGGGGTGGTGAGGACAAAGGAAACCCAGGAAACTGCAGGTCAGGGTCCTCGCATCATTAAATTCTCTGGTATAATGCATAGTGCAGAGAATCCATTAACCATGGCCCAGAGAGTAATTCGGGATTTAGGGAGACTTGCTAAAGATGGAGACTTTGAGTTGAGAAAGCACTCATGAGATTTATCCAATACTGATATATTGAGCCAGTTCACCAGCTGGCCACACTTGTCTTTCGGTGTTTATCTTCTGCATTTTTTAAGGAGAATCAAGAGTGTACATCTCTTGAATCCATTGAATTCAATTTTAGGGAAATCCCTCCTGCTTTTCCCCCTCCCTTGTTTCTAGAAACCCTCCTAGACATAGATCCTCTTGTGTACCCCTCTGCCCATAACTTTTCCCCTAAATGAGGCCAGTGAAGACATAGAGCCCAAGAAGGGAAATCCTGACATCTCTGGACAAGCTGAAGGGCTGGCAACAGAACTTCTAAGAGGGAAAAGAATAATGAAGGAAGTGGTAACAAACTGTTAGCTTGGGAAGGGGGAGCAAATAAATGTAAAGCTTTGCCAAGAAATGTTTCTCCATCTCATAGTGCTGTCAAGGTCATTAATGGACTGAGGAAGATGGGCCTTAAAGAACAGAGAACTTGAAATGGCCAGAAGTTCCATCAGACATCTGTTAGCACCTTAAGCATCTTAAAAAGAAAACCACAGGCCCCAGATGGTGTCACTTCAACTGAATTCCCAAACTGGGACTTAATACCCAATCAAAATGTGGTTTTAACCTTCCCCAAAAATGTAGTCTTAACTAGTCAGGAATTTTTCTATCAGGACCAAGGAGTCTTCCACAAGGCCTCTCTCCACCCCCAAAAGGAGATGAAGTCATCTGCATGATCAGCTCACTTGCTTCTCCCCCAAAGGGAAATCCTCACCTGGAACAATCCTGTTTGTTTGCTAATAAATTTCTTGCACCCACCCTTCTTCTATAAAGACTTTCTATTTTGTGTGACTCCTCTTCTTGCTAGATGCGAAGCTGCCCAATTCATGAATCATTTAATAAAGTCAATTGGACCTTTAAAATTTACTCAGTTGAATTTTTGTTATTTAACACAGATTCATGGTTCCAAGTGCTGGGGAGACAAGGGTCAGACCTGAATATAGTCCTGCTGCTCTAATAATTAACAGTATGGACAGATGCTGTGGAAATGTGACCAAACTAATGTGAGTTCACTCCTTGGTGAGTTATATAGGTAGAGAGGACGTTGGGGCTAGAGTTGTCACACAAAGGATACTATCTGCAGCAAATAAGGAGATCATGGGGAATAATTTCCAAGCTGTGACTCCGTGAGTAAGCGTGAGTGGGTTTCTTTTATTTGGGGTTAGGATGAATATTCAGAAAAGGGGATTTTGTCATTGTGTGTAAAAGCAGGCATAAAGTTGCACAGATGTGCTTAGAAAACATGCCTAGACCTGCAGCCTATGTTAGGTGAATGAAACCTGGGCTCCTCTTTGGGTGGGGATTCTAACATTATAATGAGGTGGAGGTAACTGAGACATTCTCTGCACATCTATGCAGGTGTGAGCCAGTAGTCAAGTTCAACATGGTGGGCCACTGGAGGTCTTCTTGTTTCCTCTCAAAGATGAGGTTACCATTCCTGTTAAGGGGAGGGTGATCACTGGAGGGTCTTGCTGGAGACAGATTTAACCTCATTAACCCGAGGGACACAGTTTCAGAAAGACTGTTAGAAAGTATGAAACTGTTTTAGAAAACAGTCTGGCAGTTCATTAAATAGCCAAACAGAAAATTGTCATGACCCAGCAATTCCGCTCCTTGGTATCTACCCGAGAGCACTGGAAACATGTCCACACAAAAACCTGTACATGATTGTTCACAGTGGCTTTGTTCATAGGGTCAAAAGTGACCCCCATGTTCGCCAGCTGGTGAATGGATAAACACCATGTGGTCTAGCCATACAGTGGAAGGATGACCAAGAAATAAATAGCAATAAAGACAAATGAAGTATGGCTACATACTGTAGAGCATGGCTCACTCTTGGGAAGTTTCTATTAAGAGAAAGAAGCCAGTCACGGGGCGCCTGGGTGACTTAGTCAGTTGAGCATCTGACTTCTGCTCAGGTCATGATCTTGGGGTCCTGGGACTGAGTGCCACATAAAGGTTCTGTGCTCAGCATAGAGTCTGCTTTTCCCTTTCCCTCTGTCCCTCACCCTGCTCATGCTGTCTCTGTCTCTGTGTCAAATAAATAAATAAAATCTTAAAAAAAAAAGGAAGCCAGTCACAAAGGCTCACATACTGTGTGGATTCCACTTATGTTTAAGTGTCCAGAGCAGGCAAATGCAATGACACCTAAAGTATATTAGTGGTTCTACCGGGCTGACAGGGGAAGGAGGATTGGGAGGGACTGCTAATGGGTAGGGAACCTCTTTCTGGGGAGAGGAAAATGTTCTCCAAGTAAATCAGTTGGTGACAACTGCCTGATTTTGTGAATACATTGAAAACACGTCCACTTCAAATGGGTGCATTGTGTGGTATCTGAATTACATCTAAGGAAAGCTGTTATTATTATTAGTTTATAAATACTGAAATTCCGTTTTACACAGGATGTTGGGCAGGACCGAAGATGGCCACCAACTCCCCTGAGGGTTCACTGAGCACTTCCTGTGTTTTTTGCACTGATATTAGAACTGCATGTCTCTGTGGCTTCCTGGACGCCCTCCTGGGCTGTGATCAGCCACAAAAGCATCCTCCAATTTCAAATTGGAACCATCCAAATGTTAGTGTTCCCTGGTTTTATTTGGCGAATGCAATCTGTTGTCATTTTTTAAGACTGCATTTTCTAGCCATGAGTTCTCCATGGAATTTCTGGAAGGCTAGAAAAAGAAAGGGAAAAGAGTGATTTTTGTTTAACTTAAGTTTTCTCCCACAGTTATTTGATCCACCCTTATGCTAGCTTTGCATTTGTTTCTTCCTCACCTTTTGATGAGAAGAGTCTGAGAAATTAGATGTGATTTCCCATGATGGAACCTGCAAGCAGATGCCTAGTAATGGTGGTAGTCTCAGGAGCCCATCTTGGGAGGAACTAGCAGAGCCAATCTTTGAGGAAAAAAACAAACCTAACATCCCCTTAATTCTCACTTCTGCCTCTAAGGATGATCAGAGCATTCAACGAGGACTGAGAACATTGGACTGAATGAACCTGGATCTAAAAATGCCTAGGTGCTGGGCTTCTCTAACCCCCCAGCCAGCTCTTTCAAAAGCTCGTTCTTGAAAATACTCCATGATTAGGTCCTTGGGCTCCAAGATGGCTTTTAACATGAAAACAGCTTGCAGTTGAGGAATTGATTCCCAATGGGGAATTCCACTGTCAACTAGAGGAGAGGCTACATTTTAGCAATGACAAACCAAAATGTTAAGAATGGATAATGGATGAAGATGCTGTAACATTCTGAGTGATTTTTGATGTATGGTTGGATCTGAAAAGCAACTTCAACCCAATTTAAAACTAGTCAGGATAACTTTACAGAATAGAACCCCTTTTTTCTTTTACCTGGAAAATTTTCACTGGATTTGTTGCTCTTTTTCATGAGTTTTATGGTGTCTTGTAAACTTATTGAACCTGAGCAGAATCTGCTCTGTTTAATCTGCATGTAGTCATCCTCATGTGTCATTGTCACATCTTCAAGAAGGCTTCAGTTTACCGTTTTGTACTGGCCATTGACTCCATAGGCATTTCTTAGTATTAGGCTCTGTGACAGGTGCTGGCCCAGGGAAAGGGGTCGCAGTGCCCAGTACTGCTTCCCAGATGACCCGTGGTGAGCATGTCAGAAACCTGAAGCCAGGGTGCCTGGGTAGATCAGTCGTTAAGTGTTTGCCTTTGGTTCAGGTCATGGTCCCAGGGTCCTGGGATGGAGCCTTTGGGGTCCCTTCCCAGTGTGGAGGCTGCTTCTCTCTCTCCCACCCCCCCCGCTTGTGTTCCCTCTTTCGTTGTGTCTCTCTTTGTCAAATAAATACACAAAATCTTTTTTTTTAAAGAAAAAGCAGCCTGAAGCCATGCTGGGGATGGGGAAGGTGTTAGCCATGAAAATATTTCCTGGAGATGCTCACAACCCTGGATGACCTCTGACTTTCCTAGAAAAGCACAAGGTGGTGGGTGGACCATGTTAGCTTGGTATTAAAAGCCAGAGTGCCTCCTCTGAAGGCTAGAGAATGGGAAGACCCAGAGAGTGCTGTTAGCAAGTACCCACAAGCTACTGTTAAGTAGCAAAAATCCACCAAGTAAATCTAAAGATCTCACTGGCTTTACTCAATGATTCGTGAATGTTGCAGCATCCCATCTAGAAAGTAGAAGAGTTCTCTGAGGACCTGTACCAAATGGAAGGGTTTTGTGGAAGGAGGGTAGGGCAAGAAAACTGTTATCAGGAGCAAAGGAGTGTTTGAGGCAAAGCTTTCCCTTGGGGGAAGAGCAAGGGGTCTTATCAAGCAGATGACCACATCTTCCTTTGGGGGCAGAGGGGGTCCCTGTGGTAGACTCCTTAGCACTGATGGAAAAACTCCTGACCGACCAGTTAAGACTACATTTCTAGGGATGGTTGAAACTGCAATTAGATTATGTATCAAACCCCGGTTTGGGGACCTGGCCTTGGAGATGCCGTTTTGGGCCCGTGGTTGTCTTTTGAACGGTAGCATAGATGCTCTACAAGAGCAGCCATTCTCCATTTTGGTTGCACACTGGAGTCACCTGGGGGACTTTTACCCAAGGGTGATGCCCTAATCCCTCCCCCAGAGAGCTGGAATTAAAGGGCCAGGGCAAGGCTGGGGCACTGGCATTGCTAATGTTCCCCAGGTGGCTGCAGTGGGATGCCACAGACGTGAGAAGGGAAACAGAATGACTTGGAGGCTCAGGGCAGCAGGGCAGGAGCCCCATGAAGACGTGTGGTAAGTTCCTCTCCCATAAGGCTAGACTCCCATAAAGAGCTGGCAAGGGGGAAGCATGGGGAGGAGGGGAAGTTGGCTCAGATGGCTGCCCTTGAGGGGACCTTTCATGTTTCTGCCACAATGTCTTCGTGGTGGCCTACAAGATGATCTGCTGAATCCCTTCTGATCTCAGAAGTCTTGCACATTTTCCACGTAAGCATGGTCCCTCTCTCCTTCATAGTTGCCAAGTTTGCAGCCTTGGCAGTCAGTCGCCCACATCTTCCTCAGTGTGGTGGGGCTCCAGACATGCGACAGGGCAGCAGAATCCACCCTGACTGTCTCTCATCACAGAGCCGGGATGAGCTCCTTTTGTTACACAGTTTCAGGTTCTGAAGGTTCAACTGAAGGCTCTGCTGAAGGTTCAACCACAAAGACTAAGTGAGAAAATAAACCACAAAGCCTGATACCCAGCACAAAGTTAATACATGATAACATTGTCAATATTATTGCTTAATTACTTAATTAACTAGAAAAAAGGGGGGCATCCAGGGGAGTTGGTCAGTGAAGCCTCCGTCTTTGACTCAGGTCATGATCTACGGGTCCTGGGATTGAGCCCCAAGTGGGGAAATCCCTGCTCAGCAGGGAGTCTGCTTTTCCCTCTCCTCCTGCCCCTCCCTACTGCTTGAGTTCTCTCTCTTTTTCTCAGTCAAATAAATAAATAAAATCTTTAAAAAAAAGGAAATTTCAAGTAGTTTAAATTTGAAAGGAAGACACCACCAAAGGTTCCATCATGTAGAAAAAGGGATTTGGATGATTCTGGGGAGAAAAGGCTCTGAGTGTCAAGGCAGACAAAACAAGAATGCAAATAACAAAGAATCAACTAGACAGATAACTGGGACAAGGGTTGGTGGCCCCATGTCCTCACCAGCACCCTTGTGGTATGGAGTGGATGCCATTAGCCCTACTGTTTTTGTGTGGCTCTGCAGGTCAGCCCCAAAGGCTCTGCAGGGACACACAGCCTGTCCCACTCACCACCAACGTGGACACTCTGCACACCAGGGTGTGGTGTTCTCGATTTCTTCCTGGTTTGGGGTCCACCTCTCAGTCCCGGCAGAAGTCCCTCTGCAAAGAAATCCCCCAACAGCACCTTGCCGGCATGGGGAAGTGGAAACGTCACCTATTAGGCAGGAAGATACCAGACAGAGGCATTTGTAAAGTTAAAGCAGCAAAACAAAGGTGAAAATGACCTGCATAGGTATTTTTTTCCTGAGACAAAAACCCATTACTAGCTCATTTTGAGAAAATCCTATGTATTTTGAATGCATATGGGAATTGAAAAGTGTTGGCATGATAACTATTTGTAAGCATTTATATATTTATTACAATTTCCCCCATTTATTGTGAAAACTTTTTTTCAAAGATTTATTTGAGAGAGAGAAAGAGAGTGAGCATGAGTGAGGGAGGATCCAAGAGGGAGAGAGAGAGAGAGAATCCTGGAGCTCCCCAGTGAGCACAGAGCACAAAGCAGGGCTCGAACCCACCACCGTCAGAGCTGAAGTACCTGAGCTGAAGTCCAGAGTTGAATGCTCAACCAACTGAGATATCCAGGTGCCCCTATCCTGAAAACTTCTGAAGTTATAGAGAAGTTGAATGTCTAGATAGCCTGCATTTAGAATCATTAACACTTTGTCACAGTTACTTCCTCTCTTTCTCCCTCTCTCTCTCTCTCTCTACACACACACACACACACACACACACACACACACACACACACACACACACACTTTTAACATCCCTGACATTTAGATTTGTCTGACAATCAATACTGAGGGACCTTCCATCCTAATATTTCCTTTCATTCCTCCCTCCCTTCTTTGCTCCTTCCCTCTCTCTTTCTCTCCCTTCCCTTTTCTTT
>PITA01033608.1:0-12544 GCA_004023965.1 Spilogale gracilis | reverse complement strand
TTCAAGATTCATTCCCCATTCCCCACACCCAGTGCTCCACGCTTTAGGTGTCCCCAGTACCCACCACCAGGCTCTCCCATCCCTCCACCCCCCTCCCTCCAAGTCCCTCAGTTTGTTTCTGTGTTCAAAATCTCTGTTGTTTCGTTTCCCTCCCTAGATTACCCTAGTTCCCATTTGCTTTCCTTCTGCCACTGTCCTCTTAAATATATCTTTAATAAGTTTTGCTAAAACAGGTATAAACACAGCCTGGTAGAGACTTTTGAGTTTGAAGCACACACAGAATCAAAGCAGTCTCTTAGAAACATATAACAAGTCTTAGTCTCTCAGCATTATATGTCTTTATGACTTTTATATTAATTTGGCAGGAGGTGCATTTCCTAATAACCTACATGAAAGTTTGAATATTCTGCCACTATATCAATGATATCCTGAGGCTGTCATATTTGGGGTGGGGGAACACTTTCTTTCTCTGGTGAGAAATAAATCAGAAGTGGCTCAGACAAAAGGAAGTCCACAGGGCAAGGAGAGTTTGTTCTGAAAATGTTGCTACTCTTAATTTCTTTATGTCTCCTCCTTTTAAGAACACTAGCAGGTAAAATGATCTGTAACTTAAACGGAGGGGATAGGACTTCTTTGGTTAGAAAGGAAAATGAATCTTTGAGCAGGACACAGTTTTTAGGTAAATGCTAGTGCATAATAAATGTTCTTAATAATGATTTTAAGGATCTATAGTAAATGTATTTCCAGTTCTAGTTTGAGCAAAAATCATTTGGGATATTGATTCCTAAATCCCACTCTGAGGTTGCCATTATGCAGGATAGGCTGGGGTGGGATTCAGCAATTTACATTTTTAACAAGCTCCCTAGGTGAATCTAATGCAATATGTCTGACTTGGAATAATTAATTGACATTTTTTTCTTCTTTTTTTTTTTCCTTTTATTTTTTAGCTGGTTATCTTGCATCTTATGCTACCAGATTCCCATAATTTTATTTTATTTTATTTTTTGTTATTTTTGCCTCTAATAACCTTTTTAAAAAAACTATGGTAGGAACTTAATGAGATCTACCCTCTTAAGAAATATCTAAGTGTGTAATTCAGTATTGTTGACTATAGGCACAATGTGGCACAGCAGATCTCTAGAACTTAATCATCTTGTGTGATTTAAACTTCCCCACTCTGCGATTCCCCAGAGCGTTTTGCTTTTTAAGCTTTGGTCCTCAGCTCTTTAATCAGGTTATATTGTATGTAGGACTCCTGAAATGCATATATTCTGGTCCAATTAACTGTATCAAATTGATATTTCTGAAAGATTTTCCTTGAAGTATGAATTCAAAATTAATTGGAACTCTAACAAGAGTCACATAGCATGAAGCACTGAGGGAAATTAATATAGACAAAAATGAAGTGTTGATTTTTATCAGGCCGTTTGAAAGTGTTCCTGAAGCAACACATACTGAACGTGCCATGGAAATTGCTTAACTTCAGGTATCGTTTGCATTAATTGAAAATGTCAGCACAGCACTGTCACGGGGATTATTGAAGAACATGACACGCTGGGCATGGCCTGACAGGGGGCTCTTCTTGGGTCTTGTGTCTCTGATTCACAAGTGCAAAGTTCCCTTTTTAGTTTCCTCATGTGCAGACCTGCGCGTGTGGTCACTAACCATTTACCGGAGGGAAGTGATTACATCTAAAAATAAGATATAACAATCTGAGAGAGAGGCTAGGGTTTCATTTCTGGAGTCTGTGAAGTTGTCAGCAGTCTACTGCTAAACCTAAATATGCGAAGGATAAATTGAACCTTCTAATTGCTTTATTTTAACTCTATGGTATGCTTAATGATACCTGGGATATTGTTCCATTTGGAAGAGAATTCAAGAGTAATATGAAAAGATTCAGTACAACTTGAAATTTAAAAACTTGAAACTATTAAGAATTGAGTTATTTACGGGGTGCCTGGGTGGCTCAGTTGGGTAAGCGACTGCCATTGGCTCAAGTCATGATCCCGGAGACCCGGGAGATTGAGTCCCACATCGGGCTCCCTGTTCAGCAGGAAACCTGCGTCTCCCTCTCTCACTCCCCCTGCTGTGTTTCCTCTCTAGCTGTGTTTCTCTCTGTCAAATAAATAAAATCTTTTTCTCTCTCTGCCTGCCTCTCTGCCTACTTGTGCTCTCTCTCTCTGTCAAATAAATAAATAAAAATCTTTTTTAAAAAATTGAGTTATTTCTTAGTCTTATCAGTTTTACTATTATATTGAGATTATGAGTGAAGGCATATTTATATATTTTCATATTGCAGATAAAAAATTTGAATGTGACAGTTTCAGCTCAGTTGTCAATAGAGGGTGGGGAAGAGAATAAAATTAAAAATATACATTATGTAGATCTTAAAACTTGTTTTATTCAGTTTCTTAAAACTTTCTGTTATGAAAGACATTTATATATTGAAAAATTAAAGGTTCTTCTTTTTGTTCTACTTTACGAAATCTGGTGTAAGGCCAAAGTACTGAGTTACCACCCAAAGTAATAAAAAAGAGAAAACTGGAATAAGAAAAAGCAGCAACCCACCCCCACCCCCCACCCAGGGGCTCCTTGGTGTCAGGTTAGGTGTCTAGATGGAATTGATTATAAACTTAGGCCTTAGACCATAAGCATATACCTTTTAAAACCAGTTTTTTGTAAATTACAGGGGGAAAACTGCTACTCTGAAATTTGGCTTTAATTAATTGATACTGCACTCTTAAACTAAGTATAAAGTATGCTATCATATAGAGAATTTTGTGTTTTTAAGAATTCTTCATGTTCAATATAGTACTATGTAACTGACAAATATACTTTCTAACTCCTAAATTTTTAAAGTGGAGGAAAGTTTCATTTTTTTTTTTTTTAAGATTTTATTTATTTGACAGAGAGAAACAAAGCCAGAGAGGGAACACAGCAGGGGGAGTGAGAGAGGGAGGGAGAAGCAGGCTTCCAGCTGAGCAGGGAGCCCTATGTTGGGCTCTATCCTGGGACTCCAGGATCATGACTTGAGCCAAAGGCAGACGCTTAATGACTGAGCCACCCGGGCACCCCAGAATGTTTTACAATTTTTAAACAAAAGTTATAGCCCCTAACCAGGTATTCTTTGGAGGAACAGCTTTGTCTTAAAACAATAAAAACAACAAGAAACCGACAAGAAGCTGTGAAGATTTTGTGACCTTTTCTGATTTTTTTGTTAAAATAGCTGTGTTCTCATTTCTTTTTTTTTCTTGTTTGGTCACTTTTCCATATTATTTTTGTCATATTTTGGTCTGATGATCTCTCCCTATATTTGTTAACTGGTATTTTTCTCCTCATCCAGGATACTCTATAATCCTTTATTAGATGTCTTATCCAAGTATGAAATATACCAGAGGTCTGCAGGCAACCAGTAACAATAAAATAAAGAGAACTTCTTCCCTCTCAGTCCAAACGAGTCAGTCCAAAAGAGCCTTTTTAAAAAAATGTGAAATACCTAAAGCTTCTTTGCTCTGTTTATGAAAAGAAAACAAACCAGTTCTGCGTTGTGGTAAATTGCTACTCTTCACTTTCCTGACTCTAATCTTGAAGCAAAGGCTGTGTTATAGGATTTGTCACTTAAGGAAAACAATTTTCCTCAATCCATGTTAGAAAAGAAGTGTGATGGGGGCGCCTGGGTGGCTCATTTGGTTAAGCAGTGAACTGGATCTCAGGTGTTGAGCCATGAGTTTGAGCCACGGTGCTGTCAGGTTTTTAAGTTTTGGTTATTTAGCAGTATCTCATTGTGGTTCAAATTTGCATTTACCTGATTATTAATGATGCTGAGCACTTTTTCATATGTAGATTGGCAATTTGGATCAGCACATTTATGAAGTGCTTTAAGTTTTTGTTCATTTTCAAAACAGAATTTTTGATATTTTCTTACTGATTTGTGAGATTTCTTCACATATTCTGGATATGATACATGATCAGATATATGTATTACAATATTCTATGACTCCTTTTCACTCTTTTAATGTTGTCCTTTGATTTATAAGTATTTTAATTTTCATAAAGTCCACTTTGTCTTTTGTAATCTGTGCTTTCTGTATCCCTTTAAGAAATCTTTGCTTCCTTAAGTTCATGATCTTGTGTTTTTCTGTAGTACTTTATTGTTTTACCTCTCACAGTTAGGTCTGATATCATCTCTAATTTATTTCTCTGTGTGGTGTGAGGTAAGAGTCAAAGTTCAGTGTTTTCCTGTGTGGAGATCCAGTTTACCCAGAAACATTTACTGGAAAGACCATCCTTTTCCCCTTGAATTACAGTGGCTCCTTTGTGGTAAATAAGAAGACCACATGTGCACAGGTCTGTTTTCAGACTCTCTACTCTGTTCCACTGACTTCTTTATATGTGCACCACTCCCACATTATAAAAATTTCTGTTATTTGATAGTGTAAGTTCTCCAGTTTGTTCTTCGTTTTTGCCTTCACTATTCTAGTTTTTGTGGAGTTGCATATAAATTTGAGAATCAGCTTGTCAGTTTCTCTTTGTCTTTCACACACGCACACCAAATGCCCCCCCCCATTGGCATTTTAACTAGAATTGTACTGAATCTAGAGATAAAATTGAGAATTGATGTCTTAACAGTGAGTCTTCCAATGTAAATACTTGATTTATCCCTTGGCAATGTTCTCTAATTTTCTATACAGTGATCTTGATGAGACGCTTGGTTTTATAAAAATGACTATGCCTTTGGGTAAAAAAAAATTGGTAATGTTTACAAAACATCCAATTTTACTATCATTTGGACCTGCAGTCCTGTTAAGATCTCTAAGATAGGAATTTCCGAAGTAGCTAAGTAATCTCTGCTGGTATTTAGTACTGCAGTTTCACATATGTGTATTGCCACTTTTAAATCTGATTGACAGAGCTATTTAGAATCTGATTTATTTTTCTATTAAATATATTTAGATGATACCCTGTCACCATCCCTGAAGTTCATGATACATTTGTTAAATGAAAAGCTGAGCAGTTGAATTTGGGAATCAGTACTTTCCACTTTCCGTAGAGCAAGAGATCCATTTAGTTTTAAGCAATTTATCTCCTCTCTGTATTGAAAACTTTTAGATCATTAAACACAAACATGAATTTTAGGCCTGATTTGTTAAGGTTGTAGTTGTGTGATGCCAAAATAGTTAATTAATTAGTAGTTAATAGTTAATTTTAAGAATATCTGTCCAATTATATAGTTACCTTGGCATATTCTAAAAATTGGCTGCATTTTTGTCTGAATTAACTATTGCTTGCTTAGAATATAGCCTAAATAAGATTTAAACAAACCCTAGATAACCAAAATTTAATGCATGCATGTTCATTACTATATTAAGGTGTTGTGGTAGTGTTGAATATGTATACTCATTATGAGTAAAGACTAAGTTTATCTTTTATTTATTTTTAATTATTATTGGGTGCCCTAGCACATGATTAACACTTTCTCAATGCTTTTATCCAATTTTTAGAATTATATGCCACTTTTATATGGCAGATGTCTTTGCTTTTTAATTTTATTGTGGTAACTTCTATGTATGTTGCTATTTTAGTCAGTTCAGGCTGTTTTAAGAATACCATAGGCTGAATGGCTTAAAGAACAGACATTTATTTCATGCAGTTCTGGAGGCTGGAAAGCTTGAAATCAGGGTTTCAGCATAGCCAGGTTCTGGTGAGGGCGCTCCTCCTGGTTACCTTATATGGGAGGGAGTGGAGGAGTTCCTGTTTCTCCATCCCCTTGTAAGGACACCAGTCCTCTCAGGAAGGCTCCACTTGTATGTCCAAACTTAATTACTTCCCAAAGACCCCACCTCCAAATACCATCACCTTGGAGATCAAAGCATCAACATATGAATTTGGGGGGGACACATTCAGTCCATAGCATTCCCCTTCCAATCTAAAGTTTAGTATCACCTGGCAAGGAAACCTGAATCAAATCTGTGTACAAATATAGCATTGGTTCACTTGTTTTAATATTAGAATATGTTTTGAATATAAAAGTTTAATGATGTTGAAGCTAGATAATTTCCTAATGTCAAAAATGTATAGCAACAATTAGAAAGTTAGAGTAATGATAGTTGTAATAGTAATAATAATAATTATAATTATTATTATTATTATAGCTAACACAAGTATTGACTCTATACCAGCTATATGTAGTCCTTACAAACATACTCTGAGGTAGGTAATATTCTTATCCTTGATCTATAAAAATTTAATAAAATGGTTTATATTCACTTTAAGTTTCTAATTGTATTATCTGATTCAGACTTACTTGAAAAAATCAATTAAAAAATGCAGTGCACATCTTCAATTTTCAATTTTTTTTTTTTTTACCTAGAAAAACAGTGTCCTTTACTGAGAACAGAGGGACATCAGTTTACCCAGGACAACAGAGATAAACTTGAAGTTTCAGGTAAGAATTATAGTCCTTTGCAAAGAAGTGTTTTGTGTGAAATTCTCACCATATGTGTATTATATCACAAGTGACTCTTTGACATTGTGATTTAGGATGATAACATCAATATGAGAAATTTTAAAAAAGGAGATAAATAAATGATGCAGAAGAGGATGTTAAGAGCCGAGTACTGTATTAACTAAGAACAAATCAGCATCTTGGAGAAAAAAAAAGTTATTTAAGATTATAGAAGTTGTATCCATTGTACAAATTTTGAAAAAAAGAAAACAAAATGTATGAAAAAGATCTCATTACCAAAGATAGCCACGATGCCCATTTCTTTCTGTCTTCCTTTCCCCTCCCTCCCTCTCTCTCACACACATATATAATCGTTAATACATATATTGAATTTGAAATCAAAGCATTTTCCCACATCGATATATATTCTTCTAGGGCGTGGTTTTTTTAAAAAGGAAGACTGCTTAAATTTCAGTTGAATTGCTGTCATATTTTTTTACTTAACTAATTTTCTGTCTTTAGACATTAGAAATGTTACAATGAGCTGCTCTGATTATTTTCTTAGGATAACTGCTAGGTCAAAGGAAATGAATATTTGAGACTTTGAAACCTATTTCGTCTTCCTGTATACATACCAAGAGGAGAAAAATGAAATCAAGAAATTTTGCTGATCCCAAACAACAGGATTTTATTTTAAATAAATCAGTCTATAGATAAAAACAACAAAAAAGTCCTATTTAAAGATATTAGTATCTCTGTGGTCTCCTAAACTTAATAAAGCTACTGGATTAAATCATTTGTCATATTTTGTAGGTTTTGACCTAGGAGAGAGATTTTCTCTGAGACGTGCATTTTGTGAAGGTGATAAAACCTGTTTCAAATTGGGAAGTGCATTTCTTATTAGAGATACCATGTAAGTACAAAAATAATTTTTCTTTGCATTTTAATAATACTATACAAACTATTTTCTAAGGAAATTCCAAGTAATTTGTTTAAAAATAAAAATTTTCTCAGTGGTATCATACTTACTTGAATGCTGTGGTAAGTGGGCTGTTTTTATATTTGTTGTTTTTAATAATCTTTGCAATCTGATCTTATTCTATGGTATAAATGCCATTTTTTAAAGATTTTATTTATTTATTTGATAGAGAGAGAGATCACAAATAGACAGACAGGCAGGCAGAGAAGGAGGGGGAAGCAGGCTCCCCACTGAGCAGAGAGCACAATGTGGGACTCGATCCCAGGACCCTGAGATCATGACCTGAGCTGAAGGCAGAGGCTTAACCCTCTGAGCCACCCAGGAGCCCCTATAAATGCCATTTACTGATACAGATACAGGTATAATCTTTGCAAAATAGAAATTAAATCCATTTTGAAGGAATATTATTTATGTTTAAAATAGATATAACCAAAGTAAGATCTTCAAATGTGAACTTTAAAACATAAGATGCAATGTATAGTTAGAGACAGGAGACTGATATTTATTGTAATTGTTTCTACATTGACTATGCTTTATGACAAATTAAAACAAAAGAGCATAACCCTTAGGTATTCCTCTTCTATATTGTGTGGAATACATAGTAACATAAGATGATAATACTGTAAGATGGTCTTGACACACATTGTATTTCAAAATTGAATTACCAAAGGTTTCCTTTGTTATCTTTACTATTCGTTTCCTACTGATAAGACTGAGATTAAAAAAAAAAAGAAAGAAAGAAAAGGAACATGTGCCATTAAATACTGACAATTGGTCAGCAACCATACAGGACAATACTACTTCCCTGTATGGTCCACATGTGATTGGAGGATGGATACACAGTAATTCAGAAAGCTTGAGTCGTTCTGAAGGCAGATAGAGCATATATAGTCATGATATTTGGTCTCTGAATCTAAGAACATTCCATTACTCTGCAGTGAAAAAGCATTAAAACTCTAGTTTAATCCTCAACACAGATGTTTTTGTGCAAAAACATATATAGATGTTTTTACTTCTTGATGGTATCCTAATATTTAAGTTACCAGACAGGATTGTTGAGAATCTTCATGTTTGAATTCTCAAAGAGCGATAGCAATAATCATCTTGTTGTCTATCCTCAGGTGCTCTGTGTAAACTAGTTCCCTCGCTCACCTTTTTCTTGAGAAAACTTTCTTTTAAACCTTTATTTTGTGATACTTTAGATGCATTTAGTTTAATGATGTGCTTCCTTAAAAGTAAACTGCTCATTAATTGGTAAGAAATAAGAGTGTTAAGGAAGAGAGTACTCTTGGTGGATAGAATGGGTGATCATCAACTGGGACATTTAGGCAGATAGGACTGTACCAGGGTGTGCTGCTGTGGGCGGCTCCTGGCGGCTTCATAGGTCAGCATTCAACCCTCACAGAACAGCAGGTCTGTGTTTCGGTATTCTATCCAGTAAAGAAAAGTCAATATGTATCTCATATATATCATGTACAGAGATATTTAGATGTTTTTTAACCAGTACTAGGTAACTTTAATTAAAGAATTTAAGAATGGCAATAAATTTTGTTCTAAAAATTAAGGTGCATTTTCTGTCCTGCCTTCTTTCTGACAATTTAAACTCCTGTAGTTCTGTCCAAGTGGCTAGAGGACTGGAGGGAAAACTTTCTAAAATTCGCTGGAACTAACTATAAGTAGATTTAACGTTAGTTTTAGGTAGTTACCCTGGAAATCTTGCTGCTGCATTCAGGCAATGTTATTCCCTCTTGAATATGCATGATAATACGTATCAGCTACAACCTGACACTTAGTTTCCGACCTTTAGCTCTAAATCATTGCGTGATCCCTGAGCTATCAATGGAAGTAAATTCCCTGGCTCTACAGAGCAGAACCCTGGTACCTCTACTACAGGAAACTGGAGGGTATCTGGTTAAGCTGACTAGCCAGTGTCAAGTAACTTGGCTCATTTCCATTTACATTTTACTCACTGAGCCAAGTATGCTAGGATGCTTCTCTTGCATGATGCCATTTTGATTTTTCAATGAGACTGGAGTAAAGTTGCAGCTATTTATGTATTTGTAAATGAGCTGCCTTGCAGAATCAGTATGGGAAAAGGCACGTGCTATTTGACATGGAAATGAGGATTCTCTCTGTGCCTGAGATGATTTTTATATTTCTGTCACTTTCCAGCTGAGATTCATGAGGGCCGAGATTTAATGGGCATGGTAGTCAGATACTTTTCGGCACCCTCAGTACCTTGAGCCTGGCTTAACGTGGGAATCCCAAGAGCGACTCTTGCAGGGACCCTACAGATAAACATTACTACACACTTAAATGTGACACTGGCTCAAGGAACATCTGAGGAGCTTTATATGTTTGGTTTTTTTTAAATTTGTGTCTGTTTCTTCAGTAGTCCTTGTGATAGCAAATGAAAGTATTGGTTAAAAGATTCTGGGTGGCATGCTACCTAAATTTTTGGAATTATCTTTTAGAGGATATTTCCTTGGCTTCTTGTATCTCCAAGTATCCCTGGTTGTGCAAAAGAAATAATTCATTATATATAATGAATATATATATATATGAGCTATATCCCACATGATCATACTCTATCTTTAAAATTTGTTTGGCAATTGCCAGGGCAAAGTGTTGAAATTTTGAGGGAAAATATACACAAAACATGCACGTACTATGGAGCACCTTATTTTTTTGGTATAGGATAGTTCTTACCTTTCTTTAGTTGCTTCTATAGAAACATGTTTTGAATAAAAATGTCTCAAATAACAAAATAAAAATGTTAATTTTATTTTATGTAGTTAAATATTTTCTAAGAGCCGATAAATGTTGAATTCCCTTATACTGTTGATTCTGAAGGGGCAGTGCTCCTTTTTTTGACTGGCCAATGAGGAAATAATTTGATTTCAAATGTATTGGGGAAGTGAATTTCCTGATTTACTATTGAATTCAAGCATAGTAAAGAGCCTTTTTTCTTAGGTTCTGTGACTGAGAGCTAGGGGCTTTCTGAAATACTGTATTGAGAAGGATTCTGAGTTCAGCGGACTAGATGTTGTGACCAATTAACAAAAAGAGGGGAGAGAGCTTATACCTGTTTCAAGTCTGTAGTCTCTCTGATTTAGAATGATTCCTGTGAGCTGGTGTATTTTGCAACTGAAACAGTTCCTGAGAATGAGGGAGAAATGAAGCTATGTGTGAAAAGATAATCAACACAGATTAACTTTAATAAGATTTTATGAGCTTGGATAGTAGAGCTAGACACAGTGGCGTAATTGACGGATATGGTTCTCTTAGCTTTCGTTGCAAATAAATAAATCTCCAGCGAAGAGGAATCTTCTCTTTCTCTCTTTCTCTTTCATTAAGTTGGTGGTTGCTTTCTGGAAGCAAGGGCTATTTAGTTTCACAGCTTTTACACAGGAAAAAAAGAGCTGGTAGGAGCTATTTTCATTTGCATTTTAGGTTTTTAAAAAACATAGTAACCCTCCACAAGTAGGAAATGCCAAATTATATATTTGTAAGATGGGTAGTGTTTTTTTAGGAATTGTTCAAGTTCTCTGAACCTTAACAATTCCTTTGGAAATAATCCTAAATATGGGGAAAGCTGCTTTGTATATATTGTAGCATGATCTATACCTTGTTTGTGCTAGTGTTGAAAGATTCACCCCATGTTCATGTCTTTTCTACATGGACCTTTACATTACGTCCATATTTTTATCATTATAAATAATGCCACAACATGCAGGAAAGTTGCTTTTCTCTGTATTTAAAATTATTTCCATAAGATTGATTTTTCATAATGGAGTTACTAGTTCATTTTTAGACATCTTAATACATACTTCTAATTATGTTTCATCATTTTTTACCCTTCTAGTCTGTATAATACCTAATATCTTCAGTAGCATTAGACATTATCATTTAAATATTTTGTCATTAAATTTTGTTTTTTCAACTAAAGGCTTGTAGCAATCACAAATAAAAGCTGGGGCTTACTATGTAAGTATTAGGGGTTCCTGAAATGTTTCTGTTGTGCTAAAGGGCAAATAAGAGGTAACATTCCAATAGTCACTGTAGGACATGCAGGGTGATACAGAGCTCCTTGGTGTGTTGTTGTTGTTGTTGTTTAAGATTTTGTTTATTTATTTGTCAGAGAGAGGCAGGCAGTGGGAGAAGCAGGCTCCCTGCTGAGCAAGGAGCCCAATGCGGACTTGATTCCAGGACCCTGGGATCATGACCCCAGCCGAAGGCAGACGCTTAACTGAGTTACCCAGGCGGCCCTAGAGCTCTCCCTTTGTATTCAGCAAGCAGTTAGGTGGACTGGGCACTTTTCTAGGTTCTGGGATTACAATGGTGACAGAATGTGGGTCTAGTCTTGTCTCCTGGAACCTGCTGGAGAGACATATGATGCAAGGAAAAACAGCCCTTCTTTCTTGGCTTGACCAAGAAGAAACTGAGATGTGTTGCCTTCTGTCATCAAGCATCAGCCATGGGATGCATTGCCACCACCCCTTCCCTTAGAAAGGCTAAACTTCCTTTAGCATCCCTTGTAAGGGCTGGTTTTCTAATTTTATTTTTCATTTTTATTGCTTTTATTTGGGACCAGGTTCTCAAAACCAGTTAGATTCTGTGGCTCAGAACAATATTTAGAACTCTGATACTGAAGTTTCTTATTTCAGGAGGATTACTTCACAATTCCATTAAACTATAGAGAATAACTGTGTATCCCTTGGGTTTTCTTGTGGACCGTCCTGTCATTTTGTAAAGTTTCCCATGTAAGGAAAAGTAAGTTAATTAAAAAGTTGTCCAGCTATTTATATGAGATTGAATGACTCTTACAAATGATTCTTACATCATCACTCTATTTCCTTAATTATAGTTTGCCACACCAAATGTGAGGTGAATCATTAAATCATACATTCTTGTTTTTAAAAATATATTTTGGGGCGCCTGGGTGGCTCAGTTGGTTGGTCCACTGCCTTCGGCTCAGGTCATGATCCTGGAGACCCGGGATCGAGCCCCACATCGGGCTCCCTGCTCGGCGGGAAGCCTGCTTCTCCCTCTCTCAGTCCCTCTGCTTGTATTCCCTCTCCAGCTGTGTTTCTCTCTGTCAAATAAATAAATAAAATCTT
>PITA01033607.1:0-11950 GCA_004023965.1 Spilogale gracilis | reverse complement strand
CGTTCTGCGGATGGGAGGCGGAAAGTCTTTTCCACGTGTGGTTCTCACCTGACTGGAGTGTCAATATATCATGGGACCATCCTCTTCATGTATGTGAGACCTAGTTCCAGCTATGCTCTGGACCATGACATGATAGTGTCGATGTTTTACACGATTGTGATTCCCATGCTGAATCCCATCATCTATAGTTTAAGGAACAAAGATGTAAAAAAGGCAATGGAAAGAGTGTTTCAAAAAAATTGGTTTATTAATTAATTATATTTTTCACACTGAACATTAAATTGAAACAAATTAAGGTTGAAGTACATTGTCTACAGTTGAAGAAGTTATGATAAAAATATTTTGTTTCAATTTATTAGTGTCTTTCTAGTCTTCTTAAATTTTAAGAATAAAGATCATAAATAAAAGTTGTGTATGTCCTGAATGAGTATCTAGTACACAGTGCTGTTTCTCCTGCAGCCAGGGTTCCCAGGTCAGGATGCAAAAAGTTGCACTGGGGGAGAGGTCTGTGTCTCACTCTCTGTATTGCCTAGTGACCTACACATTAAATTTTGATTCCTGTTCCTGTAATCTTACAGTTCCAGGAAAAAGATTAAAAGATGCAATGAAAAATAATTTAAAGAGAAATTATTTCATAAATAAAGGACGTTTTTAGCATTGAGTAAAACCAAAAATTTGCCCTGCTTTTAAGCACATTGGAACATGGAATGAAAGAATACACTGATTTTTTTCACTTTGCCAACTGCATCATTTGGCTTCCCGAGTATAATTTATGGAGTATTGAAAATCTTCTTTAAGTCGTTGGCAGAAATAAGAGAGAGGAATACATTTAAATGGTTTCCACTAGATTTGATAATTTATTCCTTTTACTGAAACACATAGAGTTGTCAGGTTTTGAGCATGGATGATAAATAAGAGGAAGACAAAATAAAAAGTAAAAAAGAGAAGGGAGAGAGGAAGGAAAGAAAACAAGAAAGGAAGAACTGATATCAGTATTACCAGTTATATCTATGCTGATTCTGAGATTCCAATACATTTTCAAGATGTGGAACTAGAATCCTAAAAAATATTGTACTGATATATGTGGTGTTATCTAGAAAGGAGATTATATATATGTATGTATGTGTATGTGTGTGTGTGCGTATGTATATATATATATAATTTTAAGACTTTATTTATTTGACAAAGAGAAAAAGCCAGAGAGGGAACACAATCAAGTGGAGTGAGAGGGAGAAGCAGGCTTCCCACCAAGCAGGGAGCCTGATGTGGGTCTCGATCCCGAGACTCAAGGATCATGACCTGAGCTGAAGGCAGACGCTTAATGACTGAGCCACCCAGGTGCCCCTAGAAAGGAGATATTAGAAATTACTGCACTGGATCGGACTTAAAACGGTGTATAAATAGGTGAAGGGATGAAGAGTACACTTATCTTGGTAAGCATTGAGCAAGATATGTAATTGTGACTCACTGTATAGTACATCTGAAATTAATATAACACTATGTATTAACTTCAAAATCAACTGAAATTAATATAACACTGTGTATTAAACAAATAAATATATGTATAAAATTTCCACTTTTGCTTAGAATGTAGAGACCTGAAAATAATGTTTTTTAAGAAATCCAAATTTCTACAAATTATAACTTTTCAGGACTCTGTCAGAGAATGGAGTTTGAAATCATCCTTGTAAACTGAATTACAAGGGGAGATAAGCTCCTCCAGGGGATGAGATACATCAACTGTTTCACCTTTGGCAAAAGGTGGGAGAAAGATGTGGCCACCATGCAAGAAGGTGGAAAGAAATTAATCAAATTAAACATGCATCCATATATATCCATATTTAATATATACATATATGCATACATACATATACACACACACACGCTCACACACATATGTTAAAGCCAGGTTTGGGCTCTATTGAGAAAAGCAGAAAAGCCTAGAAATAGGATTTATCTTCACTCTGTCTTCTCTGCTGTCCCCAACTAAGAAGAGTAACAATAGCTCATAAGAATAGTAATAAAAACAATTTCCCAACAACAGGTGTTCCTAGGGGTCTTGACTAAAGATTTAAATTACCAGGTTAAAAGGCCTAGTGTCAGGGCACCTGGGTGGCTCACTTGGTTAAGCATCTGACTCTTGATTTTGGCTCAGGTCACCATCTCTAGGTTGTGAGATCCAGCCCCAATCTAGCTCCATGCTCAGCATGGAGTGTGCTTGAAATTCTCTCCCTCTCCTTCTGCCAATCCCCATGTTCATGCTCTCTTCTTTCTAAAATAAATAAATCTTAAAAAGAATAAGATATATTAGAGACAGTAAACAAAATACAAGTGAGTATATGTTTCATCAGATGGATGGAAACCACAAAGAGGCGTCCAGTGTTGGACATTCAACACATACCCCCACACACTCAGTATTAGAGACAAATAATTCCTTCAACGGGATCATCAGCAGATCAAATAAGATTAGGAAAAATATCAGAAATCTTGAAGATCATAGGAATTAAGCAAACAGAATGACAGCCATAGAAAAAAAAGAGAATAAATGTATTTAACAATTGTGATTTAACATCAAACAGTCTAATATACAAAACAAAAATAGAGAAGGAATGAATCAGAGGAAATATTTGAAAATATAATCGTTGAGAGCCACCCGGGTCTCACAAACTGGTGGAGTCCCCGTGGGGAAGATGGCAGTCTGAGCACAGCTCCTGCCTCGAGGGAAAACTCACTGGCTTCCTAAGTCTCAGTGAGAAGGTAGCAATAGAAACACAGCTCCCGCCGCTGGAAAATAAGCCCCCTAGGCCTGACGTGGTCACAGAGAGGACAGGACAGTCTGAGCCCCGCTCCTGCCGATTGGGCAAAATTGGCATCTCCTTTTTTTTTTTATTAATTGGTCTTTATCTAAAAGCAAAGCACATCACTCTTGACAAGGCCTCAGGATGCTCTAAGCCAAACTGAGACTCCCGTACAGTCCTTAAGAGGGTAGTTTTGTACTTTCCCTTTAAATTTCCCAAAGCCCAGTGAGGGAGATTGTCAAGGCTCTTGAATGGTTAAATAAAGGGCTTAATATAAGAAATAAAACTATACTAACAAGAACATAGCCATGCACACGAAGAATCCATAAAGACTTCTGCCCCAGTCATAGAGAAGAGGCTTAAGCAAGCGCTTTTGCCTTTGCAAAATAAGTCATCTTTCTCTCTGATGCCAGACAGACTAACTTCTGGCCATTGTTTTAATAATGTAGCCAAAACTATATATGTAACTCATCTAGGCTTTTTAATTGTTTTCTTTTCTGTAAGACCCACTTAAAAAACACCATTAGTTTACCCTTTATCATCTAAGAACCAGATGTAGGAAGTCATAAATAACCCCGCTAATCTACATGTCCCTGTTTTAGTTGAGAGTTTCAACGTAAATTGTAGACATATAAGAAATCATAAATAACCTTACTAATTTGCATGTCCTGGTTGAGGGAGTTAATGTAACTTGTAGATATGAACACCTGCAAACATATGTTTCACTGACCAAAGCACTATGTTTCACAGATCAAAGCACTGTGTAAGCAAAAATCATTTCCTGTAAGACATTTTTTCCTTTATGATATTTTGTAACTTGTTGCCTATAAATAAAGACACTGAATCCCAGCAAGGCAGAGACGCCTGGCAGGTGACGAAAAGAATCGTCAGAGCTCTGTCATTATTCATTCGCTGACATCGTCCTTCCTTCAGGGACTCCTGGCTCAGCCCGAGCTGGACTCTGGCATAAAATGGCCAAGATTTCTAAAATTAAGAAAACATCAAAACACGAGTCTGAAAAGTAGACTCCAGAAGGAAAAATACAAAAAGCAAACCAACCAACAAAACACACCTAGACTCATTAGTATCACTGATTAATAATGAAGATAAATAGCAAATTATGACAGCATTCAGAGGAAAATGTATGTCACATAAGGAAGATAAAATATAAGGATCCCAGGGTCTTGGGATCGAGCCTTGCACTGGGCTCTATGCTCAGCAGAGAACCTGCTTCTCCCTCTCCCTCTGCCTACTTGTGCACTCTCTTCATCTCTGTCAGCTAAGTAAATAAAATCTTTAAAAGATATATAAAAACAAAATAGGCTTTTTCAGGAAATAAATATACACACACTAAAATAATTTATATCCAGCAACCTCATGCTTCAGCAATTATCCAGCCAAAAGTATAACAGAAGAAAATATGTGTCTATGCAAAGAAATGAATAATACTAAAAATATCAAAATGAAGATAATTATAATAAAAATTCGATCATCAGATGATTTGTTCTCTTTTCTTTTGGAATCACTCTTTCTGTAAGTAGGACTATGACTGCAAGTTTTGAGGAAATTTGGCTAGTATTGTCAAAATCGCACTGTCTTCCATCAGCAACTCTAGCGTACCAGAAACATGCACCTTTTAACAGCCCTGGTGTTTTATTTAATGCTCTCTTTACTATGATGATGAATTCTCTGTTTTCACCTCTGTTAATAGTAATATTCTAAGCCCGAAGTGGTGTCGAAGAACGTGAGTTCTAGAGCTGATGGTCTGAGTTCTAACGTGAGCTTGTTCTTTACGTGGAGTTGCCATGAGCTAGGTGCTTAATCTCTTTGTGCCGCAGGCTTATTATCTGCAAAATTCTTCCTTCAGATACATTTATTAAGGCAGTTTTCTAGGTGATGGGGTGCAACACTAAAGAAAGCAAGTAAAAATCCTGGTTTATAATATAGGGGCCATAGTGGAGAAATACAAGTAACAAAAGATACAAGCTAAATATATAAAATTGGAGGGGCGGCTGGGTGGCTCAGTTGGTTGGACGACTGCCTTCAGTTCAGGTCATGATCCCGGAGACCCAGGATCGAGTCCCACATCTGGCTCCCAGCTCTGCAGGAAAGCCTACTTCTCCCTCTCTCACTCCCCCTGCTTGTGTTCCCTCACTGGCCATGTTTCTCTCTGTCAAATAAATAAAATATTAAAAAATAATAATAAATACATAAAAATAAATATATAAAATTGGAGGTTGGAGTTGCCTGGGTTGCTCAGTTGGTTAAGAGTCTGGCTCTTGATCTCAGCTCAGGCCTTTATCTCAGGGTCATGAGTTCAAGTCCCACTTTGGAGGCTCCATGCTGGACATGCCACCAATTTTAAAAAATAAATAAATATATATATTTATATATATATATGTGTGTATATATTTTTATATATGTGTGTGTGTGTATATACACACACATATATATAAATATATTTACTTTTTATGTATATGTATATATACGTGTATATATATATATATTTGTCCACATAGTATATATATTCTATATGTAGAAGAGGTCAAATATGTTTATATTTATTAGTTGGAGAGGAATTGTTATTGGAAACAAATTAAGCATAGAAAAGGGCAAGATGTGAGTACAATTTTAAATCAGGTGGTAAGGGATATTCTTATTAAGAGAAGAATAAGGAAAAAATCATGCATTTTCCTATAAAAGGGAAGTTCCAGTGTGAAGAGAAGAAAAGGGAAAATTCTAAGCACTATCAAGACTAATATGCACAGGGAGAGTTAGAAGCGAATCTTTTTATTTATTTATTTATTTATTTATTTATTTATTTATTTATTTATTTATTTATTTTAAAAGATTTTATTTATGTATTTGACAGAGAGAGGGATCGCAAGTAGGCAGAGAGGCAGGCAGAGAGAGAGGAGGAAGCAGGCTCCCTGCTGAGCAGAGAGCCTGATGTGGGCCTTGATCCCAGGACCCTGAGATCATGACCTGAGCTGAAAGCAGAGGCTTTAATCCACTGAGCCACCCAGGCGCCCTATTTTAAGATTTTAAAGATTTATTTATTTATTTTAGAGAGAGAGCAAGCACAAGCGGGGGGGGGGGAATAGAGGGAAAGGGGCCAAGAGAGAGATGTAGACTCTGCTAAACACAGAGCCTGATGTAGGGCTCTTTCCCACAACTCTGGGAGCATGACCCTAGCTGAAATTAAGAGTTGGATGCTTAAAGGACTGAAACATCCAGGTGTCCCAGGAGGGTGTATTATTGAAACAAAGTAAATATCATGGGTAGAATGACAAGGAATGTGTTATTAGATGTAAGGAGTGGAGACAACATAATTTGGACCAGTGGGTCCCTGTAAAAGTTTTGCTTTTCACTCTTAGTGGGACGAGAAGTCTGGTAGAATTTTTGGAAGTGACATGATGCGGTCTACTGTTTTCCCACTCTGTCTCTCACACTGAGATTAGATTCAAGAGAGCCAAGGTCGAGGTGCTGCAGCAGGACTTCTGAGACTGTGGTCCCTCGAGCCAGTGTGAGGACAGAGAACAGGCTGAGAGATAGATTCTGGATATAGTTTGTATTTAGAGCCCACATAGGATGCTGTTGGAATGGATGTCAGATGTGTGACATAACAAGACAATTATGGATTATACTTAAATCTTTGCCTGAAGGAACAGAAAGACTGTTTCCCATTATGTGAGATTAGCATTTGGATATTGCTAGTACCTACCTGAAAGTTATCTTGTGAAGATAAATGGTGCTGACATATACATGTATATATGCCTCTGAATATCTGAATATTGTCCAACATACAATAAGTGCTCAACAAAATACATTATTACCATATCTATCAATTATTTGGAAGGACACAACTTTTCCTATTTTTGTCATGCTCTATTCTACTCATACTTTCTTTATCATATTTGTATTTGTCTTAAATTATGTCTGACCACATCTGACGTAAAATATGGTATGCACTAATATAATAATTTTACAAGGCAAACACAAAGAGTCTAAATCATTTTTATTATGCATAGATTATATTACAAATATTACATATATGTAATAACATACATACTTTCTAAATGATATTATAAAGAAGATGTGGCAGCCCTACTTTAATTACAATTTAATTTAACTAGTATCTGTTCAACCTAAGTGCTGTCTACAAAATCACAGAATCTCTTGGCCATTTTTGCCCACACAAACCAACAGGATACATTTCCTAATCATAAAAGTATACAGGAAAAGAAACAAGGTGAAAAGATAATTTATACAAAGGACCAAAAACATGAGAAGACATATATATATATATATATATAAAATGACATAGTGCAGTTGCAAGATGAATGACCAACCAAAAAGCATATTATTAAGCAATAAGTATTTATCATATACTTACTACTAATTCAAACAAAAACAAATAACACTAGCAATAAAGAAAGATTCCAGACCACATGGATAGCAAAGCACAAATAATTTAGGATAGTTTTAACTGGCATGGATATATGCAATAGAAAATTTTAAAATAAAGGGAGGAAAGTAATGCATATTTTAAAATTTGAATAAGTTTGTTTACACTTTTGAATTAGTAAAATGTTTTTAAACTTTTAATATAAAAGAATTTGTGCTTTTGCACTTTATGTTAAACCCTTAATAATTAGGAAAAATAATAAACTATAGTTACATTTCAGAAATAAAAATTTTATATTATTGCTTGAAATGATATTGAAATGAAATGAATATTATTGCTTTACATCTATTATCTGGTTTGATCTTTATAATTAATTCTATGGCCCTGGAATTGTTATTTATCTTGTGCAGTTGAGGAAACTGAGGTTGATCCGTTAAAGGTTATACAGTTAAATGGTAGTAGATTTAGAATTTAAATCCCGGAATGTTTGATTCCAAAGAAAGTTCTGGTAATTTTTCTGCTGTATTTTTTCTCCTTATAATAAATGAAATAACTTCTAAAACTGCTATTATTCTACCCCAAATGGAGCTCTTTTCCATAATAAAATTCTCTGAAGTTAGACTCTTCATGGGAATTTGTATGATATTGTTTAAAAGGAGACAACTCTATAGTCTCATGTTTCATATTAGTTGCCCTTAAAATCTCATATACTAGGGCACCTGAGTGGCTCAGTTGTTGGGAGTCTGCCTTCAGATCAGGTCATGATCCTGGAGTCCCAGGATCCAGCCCCGCATCAGGCTCCCTGCTCGGCGGGAAGCCTGCTTCTCCCTCTCTCACTCCCCCTGCTTGTGTTCCCTTTCTAGCTGTGTTTCTCTCTGTCAAATAAATAAAATCTTTAAATATATATATATATATATATATATTTATTTATTTATTTATTTTTGAAAGATTTTTTAATTTATTTTAGAGAGAGAAGAAGGAGCAATGGGAGGGGGAGAGAGAATTTCAAGCATACTCCACACTGAGCATGGAGTCCGATGAAGGGCTAGACCTGTGACCCTGAGATCATGACTTGAGGCAAAACCAAGAGTCCAAGACTTAACCCACCGAGCTAGCCAGGTGCCCCCAAATACATAGATTTAGATCATAGATTTAAAATATACATCATGGCTTTCTATTATAACTTGGAATTTCTAAAGTCATCTTCCTGGAAATATCGGAGATCATATTTGGTCAAGTAAAGAATGGTTTGATGGAAATACAAACAAATTCAAGGAATCAATTGATTTTGGAGACAGGCAAAGGAAATACACTGTAGGGAGGATGAAAAGCTGAAAAGCCATGAGCTGCAAAGTTTAGCATTGCTTATTTCAATTGCCTAGAACCCTCTCTCTCTGCATGACTCTAATGAGAGCATTTTTCACTTCTTTGTTCCTAAGACTATAGATGAATGGATTCAGCATGGGGATCACAATAGTATAAAAAACAGAAGCCACTTGATCCTTTCCCAAGGAGTAAGACCTATTTGGCTTTAAATAAGTAAAAATCATAGTGCCATAAAAGATGGTGACTCCCAGGAGATGAGAGGCACAGGTAGAGAAGGCTTTTTGCTTTCCTGAAGTGGAATTAATTTTCAGGATAGTTGACAGAATGGACGCATAGGATGCAGATATTGTGATAAGAGACATCATTAGGGCGGAGCCCGCGGCAATAAATATCATGATTTGGATATCATGTGTGTCTGTGCAAGACAGGGCTAAAAGTGGGGGTGCGTCACAGAAAAAGTGATGGATTACATTGGAGCCACAGAAATCCAATCCGTTCATGAAAAGCACATTGACAATGGAGTCTACAAAGCCAATCGAATAGGACACAAAGATAAGGGAACAGCAGAATCTTGTGGACATAACCACTGGGTAGCGCAGAGGATTGCAGATAGCAACATAGCGATCATAGGCCATGGAGGAGAGAAGGAAACATTCTGTGACCCCCAAGAAAACAAAAAAGTACATCTGGGTGAAGCAGCTCACATAGGAAATATGCTTGGTAGAAGTTAGTAAATTCTCTAGGGTTTTAGGTATGATGACATTTGAGTAACTGAGGTCAAGAAATGAGAGGTGACTGAGGAAAAAATACATGGGGGTGTGCAGCTGGAGATCCAGTTGGATTATCAGTATCATCCCTATATTGCCCAGCACTGTAACCACGTAGATCAGGAGAAACAGCACAAAGAGGACCAGCTGGATCTCTTCAGAATCTGTCAACCCCAGAAGGATGAAGTCGAGCACGTGTGTGTTATTCTTTCTTCCCATAGTGTCAACTACTGTGCACTGTGAAGAAATCAAATTTGGTGCTTAGCAGGAATGACTTCAAAAAGATTTGTGTTCATATGAACCACACGGCATATTTATAACTAGGTTTCTAGAAATTGATGATGAATGATTTTAAGACCACGACTGAAAAAAAAATTTAATTTGGTTGCCAAATAAAAAGTAGGCATAAATTGACATTTGAATATAATATAATTAAAGTTGTCATATTGAATGACTAAAATGAGGCTGATTCAGTTCTGAATACTTCTTCATGCATTTAGTCCTCATGAGACTATTATGACATTGGTACCACTGTAAGCTACGATTTGTAATACAAGAAAAACGGCACAGTTTTAAGTAACTTATCCAGAGGCAATGCTATTCAGTGTTGGCCCTGTGATTCTACCAAGGTAGATTGGCTCCAGAGAATATGCACATAAAACTATATTCCTGTTTATAATAAATTTCATCAAACCTGAAAAAAAAGTTAGGTATAGAACAAATGGTGATATAAAAGAAGTTTTAATACATTATTCAGCGTCTTTTTTTCAATACCACTTAATATAAATGAAAAACTTCAAAGTTTCAAAATTTCCAGGGGACTTTAGTAGGATATATTAAAATTATAGACCACATGTTGGTTCTAATTTCCAAAAGATATGATGTTTTCCTAACCTGATCATTCAAAACTCAATTTCTAATATATGTTCTTTATTTACAGACTCTGATTCCATTAACTCTATGTTTCTGATTTCACAAGTTCTGACATTATTTGGAGTAAGGTCTAAATGACATGTATATGCATACTATTCTGATAAGGTCCCCATTAAATTTGATCCTAACTAAAAACCTGTAACTTTGAGATAATAATACTTACTGTGACCCAGATTTGGAGGAAAAAAAAAAAAAATCCTTCCCATATTACCTGCTTAGAAGTCTGTGAAGCTCAAGTTTTGCTCACAAACCAAATTTGATAACCATTTTAGTTGAAAATTTCTCTGATATAATAATTTGGGTTTTTTTAGATAAGTTCTTTTTTAATTTCAGTGTATCCATTTTGTTTTTTTCTGAGATAAAGGGTCGTGGTCAAATAGTAACTTTGCCAAGAAATTATTTCTAAAAAGAATACCAGGAAGCTGAAGTGAGCATAAATAGAGCCGAGTATGTCTGGCCTGTATCCTGTTAATTCCAAGGCACCTCATATACTGGGGACTGAAGATAATGTGATGTATGGTTATCCCTGCGGACTAATTTTCAAGGATGATTGCTTGCCATGTTTCCAAGAACAAAAATTCAAGGACTAAATGCAGCTGTGTTAGGTTTGTGAAAATAGTAGCCCTTTCCTTTAGAAGCCACACAGTGAAGACCCCGATGGTTTGATTTTCCTTTGTGATGCTCTAAATTTTTGACTGGGATAGTGAAGAAGCTATTTCTGTTTTTCTTGCTTTCAAATTCATCAATTGTTATCTAAGCTTTTATCATTTTATTTTCTCTATCAATTTTGTGGGGAAGGAAAATAATACTTCCTCTACATTTCTAGATTCTTGATTGAGACACTCCTTCTTCCCATAGTAAAAGACACATTAACAGAAGAAAAACAAAAGTTTAATAACTTGTATACTTCTTGTTTACATGGGAGATGGCAAGCAGAAAGAGTTAGGGGTCCTCAGAAGAAGGGAGAGGACTAAGGTTCCTAGACAAAAGAAAAATCATTTTAGGCCCTGGCCATTTTGTGATCTATTCCTGACTGCACTTCTTAACTGAAGCATACTTTTGGGTCATTTTTGCAGAATTTAAACCTCTTTGAGCACTCAAATACTGGACCAGTTAGAGTCAGAGAATCGATGATACAAACCCTTGCCTGCCCTCCCAGGATTTTGATCGACCAGGACCTAGACTCTATCACCTTAAGATGACTTTTCCCATCACTTCCATACTGAATTCCCCATTGTGTAAGCCCCTTCTTGAATATGCACTAAGCACCCTTATTTTAAATTGTCCCTGGTTTTGTTGTTTGAGGAAGCATTGTTTTGGGAAATATTCAGGTGTTCTCCTTTACTTGTTCCAGGTAAAAATCCTTCCTCTTTATTCTTTGGCTTGGTTGTGTCTTTTGGCTCCACACCCACCAAGAAGGGGAAACCCCATTTCAGGTATCAAGATAACCAGGAAAATTAACACCACAAGTAGTCCAAGTCACCTCCTTAAATACCATTTCCTGCTAAACACAAAAGATGTGGGGGTGGAGGCCAGTTATAGGAGGTCACTGATGTAGGAAGGGCCTTAGGATTTGAAGCACATGGACAAGAAGTAATTCTTGAGACACCTTTGGTGCAAAAAGGCGGTTTTATTAAAGCATGGGATAGAACTTGTGAGCAGAAAGAGCTGCACTGGGATCATGAGGACTGGCCCATTATTCTTTTAAGTTGGGAGGG
>PITA01033606.1:0-12544 GCA_004023965.1 Spilogale gracilis | reverse complement strand
CCCCCCTGCCCCTAGCCCCCTTCTCCTCTCTGCCGGTCCCCTGCCCTAGTCCCTGTCCACTTCCTGGGCCCCAGCCCCTTCTTCAGGCTCCCCCTCACTGTCTCGCCTCCCTCGGGATGACCAGGCGCCCTCTCTCTTTCTCCTCCATCTCCTCCTCACTCTGGCTTCATCCCCATCACCCTTTTGTAGGTTGGGGAGAACCCCGTCTTGGTCAGATTCTCTGTCCGTCTGTCTTGGTCTCCCTCTGCCAGGCTCTGTCTGTCTCTTTCTCTGCGATTACAATTTCTAGTCACACGGCAGTGCAGAGCCAAGCTGTGCCTCAGCTCCCTCCCTCCCCACCCCCTCCCTTCTTCTTTCTCTCCTTCTGAACGGGGAGGGCACCTCTCCTCTTCAGCCCCCACTTCCCCGCACCGGGAGGCCTCCCCCTCCCCCGCTAATCAAAGGCTCTGTTATCTAATTAACCCATTGGTTCTGGGCGGCAGGGGATGGTCGGGAAGCTGGGGGAGGAAGGGTGATGACGGCTGGGCTGCCCTGGGAGGGGGGGTGTGGGCTGTGCCAAGCCTGGGCCTCATGGCACAGACTCAGCTGCATAACCAGGCTGGGCCACCGCTGACCCAACCCCCCCCCCCCACTGGCCACAATCACCCTTCCTGCACCTGTCCCCCAGCCTAAGGGCAGACCACCTAGCAGAGTCACCCCACAGGAGCCACCCTGGGGGCCCCAGGAGCTCCCCAAAGCCCCTCACCACACCACACAACCCTTTACTCCTACCCCCATGGCTGATATACCAGCAAACCTGGGCCAACAACATCGTCACCCAGTCCTCAGCCAAGGGCCAACCCCTATTCATGGCACAAAGAACCCAGCTCCAGATACAGCCCTCTCTCCTGGACCTTAGCCAGATCCCAAGAGCAGCCTCCCCATACACTTCTGCAAAATGGGCAGGGCAGCGTGTTCATTTGTTGGATTCATCCATTGGCCCATCTAGCGCACAGATATTTTGAGTCCCTGCTTGCTACGTGCAGGCACTGGTATAGATGCTGACAAATGCTACCTCAACACTAAAAACCTGGACATGCACAGGCCACAGAAGATAAGTAGCTATAGTAGAGCACATGGATCAAGTGCCAGCAACGCTGGGTTTAAATCCTGGATCTGCTGTTTCCTGGCTGTGTGACCTCAGGCTAGTGACTTCACTGTTCAGAGCTGCAGAAGATGCTGTGAGACGGGGTAATAATGGTACTGGTCTTCTAGGGCTGTTGGGGGCCGACTAGCTAAATGCTCAGTAACCCATGCAGATCTGACCACTTTTCATCCCCCACCTCCCCCTGAGATCAGAGTCCTTCCTCACTGGTCTCCCACTTCTGTCCTCACCAGCCCTCCCTCCCAGTCTGTTCCCACAGGCAGCCAGAGGGGTCCTGTCACCATCCGAGCCAGGAGCCAGACTCTACCCCTCCCCTGCTCCACAGCCTTTCAGTCAGGCCAGTCTCATGAAGTACAGGGCAGGAACATCACCTTGCTTTTCAGGCCACCCTCCCAAGACTGGGCTACTTCTCTGACTTCAGCCATAGCTTCCTCCCCTGGTCACTCACTGACCTCAGGCCACACTGGCCTCTTCACGGTTTCCAGAACAGGCTTTAGACACTTCTGCCTCATGGCCTTTGCTCTTGCTCTTTCTTCTGTCTGGAGGCCAGAGGGTCCCCAGTGTGTGCCTGCCTTCTCTCAGGTCTCTGCTCAGATGTTACCTTCTCAGTGAGGCCATCCTGATTGTCTCAAATCACACCACATCCTGACCCTCTCCAGAACCTCCTATATAACTTTTCTATATAACACTTGTCACCATCTGGCCTCTAACAAGCCCATACTTGAGGGTAAGCTCCCCAAGGGCAGGCACTGCCTCTGTTCTGTGCAGTTTGGTTCCTATGGTGGTGCCTGGTACATGGTAAGTGCTCAGTGAATACTGGGGGAGGGAATGAATGAGTAGAGTTACCATTGCCATTCGTCTGTATTCCCCGTAGATGAACCACGTTTCCTCATATAGTCACACAGAGACATACTCACCCACCCTCATCCCTTGCTCTGAGTTCCCAGCCCAGGACACAATTCAACAGCTGCATGTCTCAAGCTCATACCTCAACCTTCCCTGATCCCTAGGTCCCCTCCCATCCCAGGAAGTCTACCTGGCAGAAGCAGCACATCCATATGCCACAAAAACAACTGCCTTCAGCTTGATGCATGAGGCCACGCCATGGCGCTACCTGGATGGCCAGGTCCCAGATACTATCTGGTCCCCAGAGCAGATCCTGTGCCCCCCTAAACGTCATGCCCTGAGGAGAGCTGCACCTAAGACACCACCTGTGGGAGCTGTGTGCCAAGGAGATACCTGCCCCCAGCGGTCCCCAGATCCATCCCACCTGCAACAGATGGCAGGACTGCCAGCTCACCTTTCCCCTTCTGAGCATGGGGTGCACGCCAGAGTGGTACCAGCTCCTTGAGGAGCACTGCCTCCGTTACTGGTGATGGCCACCATACACCCAGCGCTGCCCGGACACTGGTTCTAGGTGTTGTGCCTGCAGTAACTGTAGCTCTCCCCTCGGCCCTCTGAGAGGGGCTGCTATTACTCCCATTTCACAGATAGAAAAGCCAAGGCACAGTGAGGCAAAATCACTTGTCCAGGGCTATGCTCAGCTAGGAAATGGCCTCTCCCTGGTAAGCCTCACCAGAGCAGAAGGGCCCCAGAGACCCCAAGCTTGACAGGACAGCAACCACAATCCCACGGAAGTTTCCTGGGGGCCATGTTGAACAATGGCCATCCTCCTGGTGGCCCTGCCTCATCCTCACTGGGCAGGACAGGACAACTCTACCTTGTTCCGCACCCTGCTGATAGAGGTCACGTGACCTGTTGGTGCCAATTCCCTTCTTGCCCCATTGCGTCCTTAATAGTGATACGATGCATACTGAGCACCCACTCTGTACCCAGGGCCATGCTGAGCACTGCCCACACCTCCAGCCACTAGCATCTCCCCATGGCTTGCTCTTGTGTCCAGTTATGAGAGGGAGAAGAAGATCCAGACACTGCTTGGTGGTCACACAGCCTGTACGTGGGACGACTGAGACTGGAAGCCAAGGCCCAGAACCTCTCTCACCACTCGGAGCCCTGGGAGAGGCCCCTTGCCTGTTCTCCACCCCTACCTGGTGCAAGGAGTGAAGTAGAGCTGGAGATGCTACAGGCTCCAAAGAGTGAAGAGGCATGCAAGGCAGAAAGGAGCAGAGACACAGTGAGCGGGAGGAACAAAGCAGAAGCTGGAGACAGACATACCACACACACACACACACACACACACACACACACACACACGACAGTGGCCATGCATTTGAAAGGGCAGGAGAGAGCGAGAGTTTATGAGCAGGGCAGGAGAGCACAGAAAGCGTGAGAGGGAACTGAGGACCAGGGGAAGGTGTGTGCCTGAGGTCTCAGGAGCTTCTCCATCCTCCCCAGCCCGAGCTCTCAGAGATCTCAGGCACTGTGCCTGAGAGCATTCAGGCAGATGGCAGACCGGAAACCCAGAGGCCCAGGGGAGGTGGGTGAGGAGAAAAGGGAGGCAGGGAACATTCCTGTTAGGCATACTCATTTTTCTGGGGGAAGTTCAGAAGGTGAGAGAAAAGATAGGAAATTGACTGCCATCACAGCAAGAGGAATGGAGGTTAGATCTAAAGAAGAACTTCCCAACTGTGAGGGACTGGGGCGGAAGTGGAGCCTGGAGCCCAGAGGGTGGAGAGACATCAAAGCCAGAGAGAGCTGAACACTTCTCTCTCTGGATATCTGTCATGTGAGCAAGGTTTAAGTTGGGGGCAGGGAGGATATGCACAGAGCAAGCTTCAGGGATGGATGAATCAACTTCACACGTGTGTCCCTCTGAGCCAGTCCCTGGATGCTTTTAAAAGAAAGCAGCCCCAAAGCCCGGAGAATTGACAGTCCCCTAACTTTTGAGATGGGGGAACCCTGGGAAAAGGTCTGCCCAGGCTCCTCATAGCTGCTGCTGAGGAAAAAGCTCTGGGGCTCAGCTCTTGACTAGCCCCGGCCACCACTGCTGTCACTGGCCAGCAGAACCAAGCTTTGCAGGAGGATGACTTGCTGGGAGGAGGCAGGTTGTCCTCCCCAGTTGTCCCAACTCCTCACATTGAGGCACTGCCTTCCATACACTCATTTCACAAATATTTACTGAATGGCCCTCACCTCCCACCCTCTCTCGGCTCCAGCCACGCTGGCCTCAGGAGGCTCCCCCACCACCCTCCAGACCTCAGAGGTTTGGCCCTGCTCACTCATCTACGTGGCTGCCTGCTGTGCTGCGCCGCCCCACCCACCCCATGCCAGGGCGGCCCAGAGGGTTTCTTGCCCTGCCCCCACCTCTTCCATTTCCACTTCCTTCGCTTCACAGCCCTTGAATGGCCAGAAGGTACCCTACAGACAGTTATTTGTTCTGCCTGTTGTCTGTCTCCTGCCAGAAGGTGAGCTCCCCAGGCAGGGAGTTTGTCCGGCTTGTTCATGCTGCATCCCCAGTGCCTAGGACACGCGAGCCCCACAAAGCCTCAGTGGACCCTAGCACAAAGAACGAGCGCACGAGCGCCCCCTACCGCCAGGTCCCCTGCCGACACTGGGTAGGTGGAGCCAATGGGACACCTGCTCCTCTGTAGGGAGTTGTCCAGAGGGGAACCGGACAGAGGGGCAAAGGCTAAGTGAGATGGTGAGCGCAGGGTGGGGTCCCTGGAACATATAGGAGAAGCACCCACCGCCCTTGGCCAGTGGAGGGGAGTCTGGAGGAAGTGATGCCAAAGCTGAACACGAAGGATGAGTTGGAGGAGTGCTGGGGACCAAAGAACCCCAGGGTGCAAAGGCCTGGGGGCCAGAGAAGCAGGTGGGAGTCATGGAGCTGCACAGAGTCTAGCTCAGCCACAAAGACGTCCTACCTCCAGAGGAGGCTGAGAGGGAGTGGTGCTGGGGGTGGGGGCGGGTTGAGGGTGGGGAGGGGCAGGGAAAGACCCTTCTAAGTGAACTCGGGGGAGGCTGAAGTCTGGGGACGAGCTGGGCCAAGGGTCCAGGGGAAGAGGCTGAGGCCATGACTGGGGCTTTGGGGATAGAGAGTAGGGAGACAATGAAAAGATATAGCAAAATGGCAAGAGCAGCAGAACTTAGAGGAGACGTAGGAGGTGAAGGAGAAGCCAAGTTCTCCTCAGCGATCTGGGGTCAGATTCTAAAAGCTAGGAGAGGAGAGAGGTTGGGAGAGGAGGCCGAGGGTGGGGAAGAGAACGGACAGCTCCCTGGACACAGGACCCCCAACTTCAACCTTTGCTGGTAGGTGGCGAGCCTGCTTATGCCAGCTGCCCAGATGTTCCCAGATGTTCTGGGAGCCGTGGTGGAGGGCCCCAGTCAGTCCCTGGCCATGAGGCCATGGGCCATCCCCTCCATCTCTCTGCTCCTGTTTCTTCTCTGTAATCCAGGCCATCAGGGACACTTGGGGGGTTTGGGGGCTTTGGCGAGGGGGCCCAGGTCAGGGTCTGGCACCTTGTAAGTGACGGGAAAGGGTGAGCTAGGATGCAGGGATGGATGGTAGGTGGCTCTAGGCCTGTGTGGCTGCCAGGCTTCTGCTAGTAGCCTTGCTGTCACTCCATTTCCTCCTCTAAGAAATAAGACCATATGACAAAGGGCTGGGAGGGCAAGGGGCTAGGGGACACAGGCAGCCTGATGGCAGCAGGTGTCTACCAGCCGGGATAGAACTATTCCAGGACCTCATGCGTTGCTGTCTGGTTGCTTCCCCACCCTCGGTCTCCTCTCCCAACCTCTCTCCTCTCCTAGCTTTTAGAATCTCAGAACCCTGAGACCCTGGAAATGCTCTTTCTGCACTGGCCGATATGGTAGCCATGAGCATGTGTGGCTAGTGAGTACTTGCTGAGTGTAAATGACTGAGGAATTGAGTTAATGTAATTTAATCTAAATGTCAATGGCCACACATGGCTGTGGCTACAGTGGATTCTGTATGGGACAGCATGGTTCTAGCTGCTGCTGTGGCTGTCCCAGTGTGTCCAACTGGCCCCAGTCCTGCCTGGAACTGGTTCTGCCTGAGTCCCCAAAACTTGGGCTCCTTCTGCTCCAACGCCCTGCCAGGCGACCTCACGGGGCTCTTACAGGACTCTCCAGGAGCCACAGAGATCAACCCGGGAGAAATGAACTTTACTGAGGGTAAGATGCTCTGCCTGTGTCATCCTAGGCCTCCAGGAAAGGAACTACAGCAAGTCCATTTTATGGACAGGCATACTGAGGCCTGGTGACATCCTTGCTGTACCCATGAGCACCCAGACCCACATGCTCCAAGTTGGAAGCTTAACCTCTGGGCCCCTATATGCTGTGTACACTCTGTGATTCTGAGTGGCTCTGGGATGTGGGGGTTGTGTAACACTGCTGAATTGAATCTATGTGGGGAGAGCTAGGGCCTGGCCTGGTGTGTGAAGTTTTCAAAACAGAGGTCACTGCCAAGGCTTCAGCAGGGGTGTGTGAGATGAGTTTGCAGGTGGGAGGGATGCAGTGCAAGCTACCTTGACTATTGCCTCCCTAGTTCCTTTTCCCCTTGCTGTCTCTTGGAAGGGCAATTTTGTAATTTCTTTGACCTCAAGATGTGCATAACTAACTTTAAAAAGCTGGTGGGAGGGCAACTAGGTGGCTCAGAGGGTTAAGCCTCTGCCTTTGGCCCAGGTCATGATCTCAGGGTCCTGGGATGCTGTCCAAGTCCCAAAGGGCTCTCTGCTCAGCAGGGAGCCTGCTTCCTCCTCTCTCTGCCTGCCTCTCTGCCTATTTGTGATCTCTCGATCTCTCTCTCTGTCAAATAAATAAATAAAATCTTTTTTTAAAAAAGCTGGTAGGGCAGGGGGGAAGGTGTAGTACTAAAAGTATTAAACTTTTTTATTTGAATTGGAGCAGTGGCTCTGGGATACCCCAAGTGTCCAGATCACCTGGGATCTTGTTGAAGTGCAAATTCTAAGAGGGAGTGAGGGGGGACTGTCAGGGTGAGGCAGAGGGGCCTCCCTTCCTGGAGCTGCTGGTCGTGGAGCACCCTGCATTCCACTTCAGGATGAATCATGAACTCTCCTCCTCCCTCCCCTCTACTCTGAGGAAGAATGTGCTCAAGGGTCGGCTAGACCATGGTTAGAATCTCAACTGTCGGGACGCCTGGGTGGCTCAGTTGGTTAAGCAACTGCCTTCGGCTCAGGTCATGATCCTGGAGACCCGGGATCGAGTCCCACATCAGGTTCCCTGCTCAGCGGGAAGCCTGCTTCTCCCTCTCTCACTCCCCCTGCTTGTGTTCCCTCTCTGGCTGTGTTTCTCTCTGTCAAATAAATAGAATCTTAAAAAAAAAAAAAAAAAGAATCTCAACTGTCACAATTACCAGCCATGGAGCCTGGGAAAGGGATAGAACTTCTTGGGGCCTCAGTTTGCTCATCTGTGAAATAGGGGAAAAGGCTAATCTACCTGCAGGGGTGAGGGAGACTCATTGGTCTGCTATCTGTGATGGGCTGCACACAGTGCCTGGCCCACAGAAAGCTCTCACTGAAATGATTCTCTCACTGTGGACATTTTCCCCTCCTCCGTGCCATCACACCATCACTCTAGGATGACGGGGAGCTGGAGAGAGCACTGGTGTCCTGGAAACTCGGGTTCAAACTCTGACTCGCCACTTGCTCCCTGTGTCCCCACCCCTCACCCCATCCCTGCCAGGCTGTCTGTGAAGATAATGACACCCAGCATGGGAATTCATGGTGCTGGGCATTTAAATGACAGTGACATTAAAAGTTATTTATTCTCACTGGGTCAGAAGAACAATTCTTTTCCTCATTCTGTGACTCAGTCTCCCCCCTTCCCATATGTAAATCCAGCATTTCTGGCTGGATCATTTATCAGGGAATGGGGGATCCAGTGAATCACCTGCTAGACATGGAGTGGACATCCCGCACCTAGTGAGGAAAGCTCCCTGTGAGAATCGGGGTAGGTTGGTCCTTTCCCCTGGGAGGCGTAACAAGGGCATAAAAAAGACTGAGGGACAGGGAGCTCCTAAGTTACAGGACCCCTAATATGTCTTTTTTTTTTTTTTTAAATATTTTATTTATTTGACAGAGAGAAACACAGCCAGAGAGGGAACACAAGCAGGGGGAGTGAGAGAGGGAGAAGCAGGCTTCCCGCCGAGCAGGGAGCCCGATGTGGGACTCGATCCTGGGTCTCCGGGATCATGACCTGAGCCGAAGGCAGTCGCTTAACCAACTGAGCCACCCAGGCGTCCCTAATATGTCTTTTAGAGTCTAACCTTCTATTAGTCTACTGTTATTTACAATCTGATTATTGTTATCATTAGCAATCCTAATTTCTACTTGGAGGACCCGATGGACCCACAGTTCCACTCTCTGGGACTGCCTGGGTTCACAGTCCCAGCTGAGCCACTTCTGGCTATTGGTGTTGGGCAAGGGGCCTCATCTCTCTGAGCCTCAGTTTCCCTGTATGTCTAACTGGGGATGATGATTGTGCTTCCTTTGGAGGTCTATCATGAGGAGTAAACAGAATAGATCCACACAGAATGTTAGCACAGGGCCTGGCTCTTGGTTAGCTCTCGATGGATGTTAGCCCTTAATATTATCTCAGGCCCTGTGTTTGAGGGTTCTAGGCAAGAAGGCGGCATATTTCAGCACTTACTGCCTGGGATTTGACCCCTGGGAGAGCTGGGCCTGGCACTGCTCTCTTGACCTTTGTCTTAGCATTTGAACAGGAGCTCCAAAGCCTAAGCTCAGCTCCATAGGCAGGAGAGTGGGCTGGGGGCTTCCAGGGTCATGGCTGAGACAGGAAGGGAGTGACCTGGGCTGCTGGCCCAGCTCTGCCTCACTCCCTCTCCCCTCCTCCCCCAAGCCCCCTTCTGGGTCATATACATACTTCCAACTGGACCCAGCATTCTTACTCTTGGCAGCCCTTTTGGGGACTCTGGTCCCCTAGGATGGACTCCTGCCTGACCCCCAACTGCAGGGTCTCTTACCAGCCCAGCTCCTGGGCCTCTAATGCAGCCTCTCTGCCTCCACCTGCCATGACAGTTGGGCATATGGGTTTCCAGGCAACAAGAGGGCATTTTGCCACTGTTCTTACTCTTCCACCACTCCCCTATCTGCCAGAGCCACGCTACTCTCGGAAACCTAGAAGGAAAGGGAAAGGGGCTTCTGCTCAGTGAGGATGGAAAGGTCCTAAACTCAGAGATGAGCCAGTTTCCTGCACACCAGCAGAGGGGAAAGAAAAATGTATTCCTTACATCCTGAAAGGATGATGGTGGAAGACCTAATGCTGGGTCTGAGCTCTGTAATGGCACCTGTACCCCAACCCGGAGGTAGGGCCTAATGAAGCCCCTCTGAGAATAGAGCCCCACGCCCATCACTACACCCCCTGTCCTGTAAGACCTACACTTGGACCACATGAACTTCCAAATGCACAGAGAAACCTACCCCTGCCGGGGTGGCAATCCCACACTAGGGGACAAGTGTGGGGTCTGTGGCCCGCCCCGGCTGCCTGGCAGCTCAGGACAGGCTGCAACATGATGGATTCATGCAACACCAAGTCTAGAAAGCTGCAAGGGGTCTGCAGCTTCACAGCTGTGGAGAGCTTGTGTGTGCCCTGCACCCCGGTGGTCTGAGAGTTCCTGCTTCAGCCCCGCAGGGGGCAGGTTAGCTGAAGCAGGGCCAAGTTCCAGTGGGCCTGCAGAGCTAGGGCAGTGCCCGGGAGGAGGAGGGGGCAAGATGGGCAGGCAGGCAAAGTACCTGGCTGAGGGGATCAGATTGTGGAAAAAAACCCAAAGAAGCAGTGTGGAGAGAGTGACAGGGCAAAAAAAGAGCCACGAGGAGAGGAAAGAGCCAGGACTGAAAACTTAGCTGCCTGTGGAGCCAGGCAGGTAAGACAGATGGATGAGAGTGGGGAGTGGTGACCAAGAGGCCCCTGAGCAAGGCCCATGGCTAACCCGGAAGGAGAATTTTACAAAAGAAGCCGGTAATCTGGATGTTTTGTGATGGAACTGACATAGCACATTGCATGAGTTTCACATGTACAACATAATGATTCGACATTTGTGAAATGATCACCACAACAAGTCTAGTTAACATTCATCACCACACAGTTACATTTTTTTTTCCTTGTGATGAGAATGGATTTTTTAAGTTAACACATGAAATACTTTGAAAGCACTGGGGGTAAAAACATTCCGGGGCCACAGGACAGCAGGTTAAGTGCTGAGGAGGGGGGAAAGTGAGTGCAGGGAAAAAGCAGCAGGAGGTAGAGAGGAGAGAGAGACTGGTAGAAGTGAGGGACAGCGACCCAGAGGAGCAGGGGGCGGTGCTGAGTGCAGACTGGAAACTGAAGCAGGAGACAGATTTCACAGCAGATGGGCCCTAAGAAGGAAAGGCTGATGCATAAACTCAAGGTGTAGCTGGCTAGGCAGGGGCAGGAAGGTACTGGGCTTCAGAGGGAGATGGGCAGCACAGGAGAGAGGCAGTGGGAGATAGGCTTGATAGAGAGAGGAGGTCCCCATGACACCTTATGAGAGATGCCCGGCCAGAGGTGGGGGAGGGTGAAAGATGGGGCACAATAGTGGAGAGAAGGCTGCCACCCCAGCAGGCAAATCAGGTGAACACAGACGTGGGGAGGAGAGAAGACAGAGATGTGGACTGTGGCAGGAGCCAGGGCACTGGCAGAAGCCGAGAAAGTTCAGTGCTTCCCCTCCACCTCCCAGCACCTCTGCCGGCACCTTCCAGATTGTCAGTGGCCCTCTCATACCAATGTCTTAATTCTGCTGTCCTCTCGTGGGAACACTCCAACTGGGGGAGAATTCTCCCAACTGCCTCTGGGTGGAGTTAAGGGTGACAGCAGGGGTCCAGTGGGGCTGGACTTGCAGTCAGCACAGGCTTGTGCCCCTCACACTGGCCTGGGGCGTGTGGGGATGGTGGGGGTGGATGAACTTGGGTGCAAGTGCAAGTGCAGCTCTGCAACTGCATCAGAGGCACGCGGGGCTGCATCCCCAGGCTTCCAAGGCCAGCCCTGTGCCTCTCACTTTGCCTCTCTTAGTGCATGTGTGCTCATGAGCTGACCATGTTGGACGGCTCTCTGGCTAGCAGGCTTCTCTGTGAGGTGCTGTCTAGTCTCTCCCTCTGGGTTTCTGTGTATGAAGGACCGTGTGTGTCTGTATGTGCACATGACTCCAGGTCTTTCTCTGGCCTGTGGCTGACTCTGGGGACTGCAGCCCTGTTTGTAACTTGGTCTCTGGCTGCCAGTGTGTGCACAAGCACGCGCACACTTTTGTGCACCTCAGCCCACACATGCCTCTGTGTCTTTATCACACGCTCTCACCCTCTGCCTATGGCTGATTCGGGTCCCTCACAGTTGGCCACTGTGCCTCTAATCCCCCCTGCACCTCTGGTGGTGAAGTGTTCTCTGTCTCCTTCTTGCCAGCACTGTGGGTTGGTAGGCACCCTCCCTGAGTCTGTGGCTCCCTGTGTCTCTGCCTAGTCCTCTTGCTCTCCCTCCTCTGTATGTGTGTGGATGATGTGTGTTCCCCTGTCCAACACTCGCTTTCTTTCAGAAATTAAGTAACTCTGTGTATGTCTGTCTCCGTGGTGATGCACCCTGATTGTGTGTGTGTGTGTGTGTGTGTGTGTGTGTGTGTGTGTGTATGTGGCTGTTTGGGAATCAGGTACCCTCTCTCACATCAGCTGTGCCTCTCCCTCTCAGGCTCCCACTCTTCCCTGCCTTGTCTGAGGGTCTGTCTCCATGCCTTTCTGCTGCTTCATTCTCTGTCCCTCCTTCCTGAGTGCGTGTGTGGACAACCAGGATTAGAGGAGACCCAGGGAAGAGCAGGAGGAAGGCGGGAAGGGGAAAAGGAGGCTGCAAGATGCAGGTTAGAAGGAGCTAGGAGATAGATGATGCTACCGGAAGAGCAAAAGGCCCATCCTGGCTCTGGTCCTGGGGAGTGGGTAGGTTTTAGGTGGGGAGAGTATGCTGCTGACTGCCTGGACCAGGAGGGAAGCGACTCTGGCTACTCCCAGCTGCCACTGGAGCCCAAGTTCCTGTCTGGCGGCTGTGCGCGCCGGGACTAGGGATGTGAGGAGCATAGCAATGGGGCGCTGCGGAGGCTCGACTGCAGCTCCCAGCTGAGGAGGGGGGTGGGGAGGGGGCTGTGGGGCAGCCCTGAGGCTCCCTTGCCCCTCCCCCTTCCCAGCTGGGCTCTCCCCAGGGGATTTCCCCACCCTGAGAAAGTGTCCTCCAGAACGGGGCCTGAGGCTGCAGGGAGCAGGGCAGGGAGAAGGAGAGAGAGCTCCAGAAGAGCAGCAGAGGTGGGGGTGGGGAAAGAAGGGTCAGGATGAGAGTGGCAGAAGGAAAGGGATGCGGGAGGCCAGGGGTGAGGGAGCATCAAGAGCATGGCGAGTCAGACCCTGGAGAGAGAATGGCTGGGTGCCTGGCAGGAGAGAAGGGAGGAGC
>PITA01033605.1:0-12549 GCA_004023965.1 Spilogale gracilis | reverse complement strand
TTTGCTTAACAGCTGGCTTATGTAGTTGGCTGCTCCCATGTTGGGGTCATACATTTTTACAATTGTTAGATCTTCTTGGTGTATAGACCCTTTGAGAATGATGTAGTGTCCTTCTGTGTCTCTGACTACAGTCTTTAGATTAAAATCCAATTTGTCTGATATGAGAATCACTACCCCGGCTTTCCTTTGAGGTCCATTGCCATGAAAGATGGTCCTCCATCCCCCCTTTCAATCTGGAAGGGTCTTTAGATTCAAAATGTGTCTGTTGGAAACAGCATATAGATGGGTCCTGTCGTTTTATCCAGTCTGCAACCCTGTGCCTTTTTATTGGAGCATTTAGGCCATTCACATTGAGAGTGATTATTGCTAGATACATTTTTATTGACATCATGTTGCCTGTGAAGTTCATGTTTGTATAGATTACCTCTGTTCCATGTCACTCTTGGGTTTGTTTCTCTTTTATAGAACCCGTATTAATATTTCTTGTAGTGCTGGCTTGGTGGTTGCTTTTAGACCTTGGTGGTCCCGGAAGCTCTTTATCTCTCCTCCCATTTTTAAAGTCAACTTTTCTGGGTGCATTATCATTGGTTGCATTTTTTTTTTCATGTAATTTCCTGAATATGTCTTTCCAGCCTTTTCTGGCTTTCCGGGTTTCTGTTGACAGGTCTGACATTTTTCTGATGGCCCTCCCACTGTTTGTAATGGATCACTTCTCCTTAGCTGCCCTTAATACATATTCTTTGATTTTATGATTCATGAGTTTATCAATTATGTGCCTGGAGGCTTTTCTGGACTCATTGATCTTGGGGAGTGTCCTCTCCACCTCTAAGATATGAGTTCTTGCTTTATTCCCCATATTAGTGAAATTTTCATCCATGATTTTATTCAACTATATCTTCTAGACTTCTCTGTCTCTCAGCTCCCTGGGCATTCCAATAATTCTGATATTGGAGAATTTCATGGCATCATTTATTTCCCTAATTCTATTTTCATGGGATTTTCACTGTTTGTTCCAAGACTACTCTTGTTCCTCCTTCTTAATCCATCTGTCTTCTGAATTACTAATAGGATCTTCAGCTTCACCTACCCTGGCTGTTAACATATTTAAATTAAATTGCATCTCATTAAAAGACTTTTTAACCTTGGCCCATTCGGCTTTCACTTCTGTCCTTAGAGCTTCTATCTTGCCACTAATGTTCTTTTGAACTTAGTCATTGCTTGGATGATTGCTACTCTGAATTCTATTTCTGTCATATTGTTTATGTTCATTTCCAGTAATTGTGATAGGGGTTGCAGTCTCTGGGTTTTTCTTTTGTTTATTGTTCCTCCTCTGAGTCATTTTGGCAACGAGTGATTGAGGGGATGTGTAGCTGAATATACCAACCACTGTTCAGGTGAGTTGCTTGTTGGAATGTTTTGGAGCAATCAGAAGTCACCACCAAAAAGGAATAGGAAAGAAAAACGAGAGAGTAAAACAGAAAAGAAGCCAGCAAAAACCCGGCCAAAATGAGCCCCAATGATAAGATATATGTGGTACAAAACTATAACAGAGTAAAGAAAAATACCATCAAAAGTAAAAGAAAGTTGAAGAGATCAAAATGCTAAACCCAACCCAAATGACCCCCAAGACCAGTATTTATATATTACAAGGGCAAAAACAATTACACAGAAACACTGACAAAAGAATAAAATGAGAAGTAAGTGCAAACCCTTATTGTGGGAAAGGAAAGTATTTCAGATTCTCCTGGGTATGTCTTGTTATTATTGTTAGAAGATTCCACTATCTAAAGATATAGGGAAATTAAAACTGGTTTGTATACAGGGGTAGTATTGAATAGGAATGAAGGATTACCTTGAAACTTATAACTCTCTGCTGATGCTCTTCTGTCCCTGTAGAGATCCAGAAGTGTGTAATCTTACATCTCAGGTTGATTTCATGGGTGTTCTAATTGCCCTGGTAGATAGCTCAGCTCAGTTCAGGAGACCTTTTGAAACAGTGTCTCCTACTTCCCCATCATTTTGCCCCTCCTCTCTACACTTCTTTTCCATTCTCAATTATTTTTATAGAGCATGAAAATTGAAGTCACATTTTCTTACTCTTATTTTCATATCTTATTTTAAAGTGTGAAGTACTGTTCTTGAAACTTTACATCATATATCTTATATTGTGAAAAATTGAATTGATATCAACAGTAATAATGTTATTTCTTTCCTTTCAGCAAGTAGCCTTTCCCCATAAAGATTCTGACCCAAGATGATGCACTGCATGATATACTGTGTTACAAAAGCAAAATTTCCTATAATTTAAAATATAATATTGAAACTTACTTCTCTAAAAAAATGGGCTTCATAATCACTCGTGATACATAGCTTGGAGAGATAGAAAGGGAGAAAAAAAGGTAGATGGATAAAAATGGGAGGACTTTTAGTTGTTTTCATTTTTTAAAAATACTGTGGAAAAAGTCTTCCCTACACAGAGAAAATCCCAAAGCCATGGTATATTTGAGGGAGGAAAACCAAAGAAAGGCAACTACTATATAAAGTCTTCAGGATTTTTTTTCAACACTTCACAGAAATTACAAATATGTAATTCACAAATATGCCTTCACATATCTGAATTTTCATATTAGTCCTTTTATATGTTGTATTGAAAACAGTTCAAAACAATAAGTGCAGGACACACTTCAATTCTTAACTCTCTTCTGGCATTTCACAAAGTTTATATTTGCCAACTACTCATGGTAAATATAGTGGAAATAATATAATCAGGACCTGCAGCAATTAGCTGAATTTCATGATATTAGAACACCATAGTTATATCCTCTTATTGGATGATCACTTTATCATTATGTAATGTATTTCTTTGTCTTGTTACATTCTTGTTTTAAAGTCTGTTTTGTCTGATATAAATATTTTTACCTTAGTTTTTTTCTTACTTTTTCTAATAGCATGGAATATATTTTTCCATTCCAACACACTCTCTTTTTTTTAAAGATTTATTTATTTATTTTAGAGGGAGAGAGAGTGAGCAGGAGTGGGGGGGCAGAGGGAAAGGAAAAAGGAGAAAAGCAGACTTTCTGCACTGAGCGCAGAGCTTGTCCCAATCACATTCCAAGCCTCTGAGAGAAGTAAGGGCAATTACAAAGTACAGATAGGAAAACCTCATTACCAAACTTCTAGCCCCTGGGGGCTTCTGGGTGGCTTAGTGAGTTAAGGATCTGCCTTCAGGGGCACCTGGGTGGCTCAGTTGGTTGGGCAACTGCCTTCGGCTCAGGTCATGATCCTAGAGACCCGGGATTGAGTCCCACATCGGGCTCCCTGCTCAGCGGGAAGCCTGCTACTCCCTCTCTCACTCCCCCTGCTTGTGTTCCCTCTCTCGCTGTATTTCTCTCTGTCAAATAAATAAATAAAATCTTTAAAAAAAAAAAAAAAGGGATCTGCCTTAAACCCAGGTAATGATCTCCAGGTCTTAGGAAGGAGCTCTGCATCTGGCTCCCTGCTCTGTGGGGATTCTGCTTCTCCCTCTCCCTTTAGCCCTCCACCAGGCTTGTGCTGTATCTCCTCTAAAATAAATAAAATAAAATCTTGAACAAAAACAAAACCAAAAAACTTCTACCCCCTGGAAAAGTGATATTTGCTCAATCTTTCAAATATTTTTGTTGTTGTTTAATTCTGCTGTAAGAGTATTATTTTGCTCAACAAATAATCATTGACTAGAAAAAATATGTAAGTTATTGGTACTTAATGTGTTACCCTGGGCAACAAACCTGTCTGTAATACCATTTCATTACTAGCAATATCAACTCTTTAGCTCATAAGACTAACAAGAAAACTATGAATTAATTATATAATGTGATATGCAAACTCACTTCTCACAACACACAAACTAACACCTCAAGACCCAACTTTATCTAGTTGGGTAGATAAAGTAGACATTAAAAGTCAATTTTGTGAATTCCGTTTAAAAGTATGATGAAAAAAACTGTGTTCTATCAACTGGACTCACTCTATATTTGATCTATATGCTAGGCTTTCCTACTTGATCTTGGACTTCCAGGCTCCATAAATATGAGAAATGTCTTTTGTTTAAGCCTCCCAGTCTTTGGTACTTTGTTACAGAAACCCTAGCAAATTAATACATTGACTAACCAGTTTTTATTTTATGCTAATTAGAGTCAATCATTGAAGGGCTTTCAGCAAGAGAGTGTCAGAATCTATTTCATTTATGTCCTTTCAAGAATATCTAGATACTCTGTACAATTCACTTTTGTAACATGGCAGAGAGAATAGTAGAGAAACCATAGAGAAAGCTTTTTTGTAGAATAGAAAAAATATACACATGTGTGTTTGTATATGTGTGTATATGAATGAGTTAACATCTTTACATTAATTTTAGGTGTCTTATGTAACCATAGTGCTTCATGGTATGTATTTATTTTGACAGCTTTGTTATAACTCACAATTGGTTATGAAGTCACAATTTTATTTTCCTTAAACTTGTTATTAGTATTGTATGTCATAAATAAATCTGGATGCCTAGCAACCTGGCAATATGTATCATTGCCCTATTAATGACAAATTAGCTTTTGTTAATTTTGTTTTGTTTTTGTTTTTTGGTAAATATGTTTGTTCTATCTCAAAGACATAGAAAAGAGCACACTTGCATACATATGTATATAGTGTGTATATAATATAGACTATATTATAATACGTATTTCAAATTTAAAAATGATGGTTATTGATCCATGAAAGAAAACCCACGTGAGAGAGTTTAATGCATTGAAAAAAGCACAATACTGGGAATTAAAGGAAATATCATTTAAATGCCTTATGATATCAGGTAAACAACTTAATCAGTAAACCTTAATTGCTATAAATCTATATATTACTAGAATCTATTAGAAATGTTGACTCAATGAAGGAGATGACTTAAAGACAATCAAATAAATACCATGGCAACTATTGTAGATATTAAAATACTAGATATAAATTAATTCCTTAATTAACCAGAACCCCAGATATAAAGGAAAACTCTCTCTTTAAAATGATATACTTATTTTAAAATACATTTTTTGCATCTGATTAAATTTACAAAATCACATTAAAGTGGAATATATAGTCAGTGGACAGGATTCTTCATAGAGATAAAACATATGTTACCAGTAGCAGTTTGATGATGCTTCATTATTCAGCTCAAAAATGTTGAAGCTATAATCGTTAAACAGGTGTTAGAGATACAGAAACAGCAGCTCTAGTAAGAGAGAGAATTAAGATGGTAGAATAGAATATAAAAGATCTTTTCAGAGGCACAAAGAGAACTGGAAATCTAATTATCATCATGTTTTATCATTAGATATTCAGGATTATCTTCACATCATTTAATTAGAGAAAATGAGTAATTGCCAGTGTCACTTTACAAAGGGCTATTTAAGATAACTTTTTTTATAAGAAAGTTGATGATTTATTCAAATGGTAGCTACTTTTTCTACCCAGAAATTGATTATACTACCAGAAATAACAAATAATTCACTTTTTAAGTGTTCCTTTTCTATGTACTAAAACATTTAAAGGGAATGTCTAGTATGTTCTCTAAAATACAACTGTGAGATCAAGAGTGAGGTGCCACATATTTATTAGGAATCAAAATCCGCAAAAAGAAGATGGAAGAAGTGGAATGGGGAAGACAAACAAACTCTGGTGCAGGTTGGACAAAATGTTGGTCAGCTTGGGGTAGAAGCTCCTGAGTGTGGCATCCATCAAGTTTTACTCAACTGGGCCAGAATGACCAGGCTTTATATACCTTCCTGGTATACAAGATTCTGGATTAGTCACTGGATACAAGATTCCTTGAGGAAGTAGGACTTCAGCCAAGGCCATTCTGTATGGGTGAGGCAGACCCTGAAGAAGGTGACAGCTGGAGGCAGTCTACTGATCATACTCCTCAGAGCAGCAAGCTTTTCCTTGAAGTTGGATTTGAGTGGCATAGTACCATGCCTACCTCTTTCCAACCACTTGTGCTACTTGGATCTGCCTCTCCATACATGGAGCAACAACTGCATGATTCCCATTAACCATTTCTTTCTGATAGAGGACCTAACAAAGCGATGCTAGTGGAATGAACCTCAGCTCTTGCCAATGCACTTGGCCTTGATACCCCAATTAGTACTAATTTTTGCCAACCTCCACTGTTCATTCTAGATTACCCTTGCCCTCAGCAACTACCTCTTTTGGCCTTAATGGCTTACCTGTTGGTATGACTGGGAACCTCAACCCTTGAGGTGCTTGAGCCCCAGGTCACCATGACCTTCTCAAGCTGCAGTTACACCTTTTCAATTATATTCACAGTTGGGAAAGAGAGTATCAAAAATTCATTAAGTTGATTATTGTATCCTTCTCTACATTTATTGAGTAGCATATACTGCCTTACAGTCCATGTCAGTACTTACAAAACAAACAAACAAACAAGCAAACAAACAAACAAACAAAACCCAGTGACTTTCTTCTTGGTTGCTCTTCCCTGGATAGAGTCCAATGTGTCCAGGGGAGAGGTATAGACAATTGTTCAACAGGACTCTTGCGTTTCCTCTTCAAAAGTGTCCTCCCTTTGGGTTAAAGGACCTAAATCTTGGAGTGCCTAGATGTGCAGAAATTTCAAGCATAAATATTCCTGGTAGGTCATTAGAAGTGATAATAATAGGGGATGCTCTTTGTTCCATTTCTTGTTTCTGACTCATGTATTCTTTCTTCAAAAAAAATAGTACAGAATAAATATTTCTGTTCAATGAATATTATGCATCCTGGATAATGCATGCTATTCTTATACAATATTTCCTTAGGGCTTATGAGGCAAATGTCTTTTCAGTACTCCAGGAGCTTCTTGGTGGTAAAATATGTGACAGAAATGTTGCATCTTGTGGACATGGCTTCATTCCCACATCTTTGATTTTAATGTGATCCCTGGTCTGATTCTGGGGGATCCTGTAACAGTAAATCAAATGCTCCGTAAGCTTATTGTATGGGTACCAGCCAATGCCCTGCTAAAAAGAAAGGCAAACCCATATTAAAACAAAAAAATGTCTATGCATATGAGAACAAATTCCTGACCCAATCAGATGGTAGGGTAATAAATTTGCCACCAAGTATCCAGTAGGTTTCCTGTAGGAATGATGTGATTTGGGGTTTCCTTGTTGGCACCTATTGCTAGGTTTAATCATCTTTGGTAAGTGTGAGTTCATTTTGTTGGGTCTCTGTCTCTGCCACCATGGCCACTTCTGTCATCACTTTTCATGTCAACACTGGCCTGGCCATTGACAGATTCTGGCCGATACCAACTTGACAGGTAGTTTTGTTTACTTGATAGTTTTGTGCCTTTTCCATGGTGAAAACTATCTAGTTAGCAATAACATAACATACAGTTCTGTATACACCATGCTTATTCCATTATGTCTATCTACATACATTCACTTCAGAATACTTTTCCTCCTATCTTCTCCTCCCCCCCAGGTCTCTGGGCAGCTATCCAGGATATTTGTCTTTATTCTTAAACTGTTTACATCCTAACCTTGATTTATTGTTTTCTACAAAAGAAGAAATCCAGGTATACCGCCCAGTTTCCTTAGATACTGATTCACAAGCTCACCCCTGAGTGGGCTATAATTTCTGTCCATTTTTTTATTGTACACCCATGCAACTGACCCATCTACAAACTAAGCTCAGGAAGTTTTCTCCTTATTCAGGAGGTCACATGGAATTCCCCATCAGGTATAGGTGTGAGTTGACAGAGGATACTGGTACACACATTGAGGGCCTTTAGAGTTGTGCTTTTTTGTAGGTAAAAAAGGTTCAACAACTTTACATTTACTTGGGAGAAGATATCCAGCACACTCCTGATTATCTGTATTCTTAAATAGTTTTTGAATATCATATTTTGAATCTTCACAGGGTTTATGTCCCACAATCTGGAATGCAGGTGTTTTACCAAATCTTCTAGCATATTACTTATGTCATGCTCATAAAACTCAATTAAAATAATGTCATCAATGTAATAAATCAATGTGGTATTTTGTAGTATGCCCAAGGTATCCAGGTGTCCTCTGACTATATTGTGATAGAAAGTAGAAGAATTGAGATGACTCTAAAACTAAATTGTGTACTGAGGGCATGTATTGCATGGAGCACTGGGTGTGGGGCATAAACAATAAATCTTGGAACACTGAAAAAATAAAATAAATTTAAAGTAAAAAAAATAAATTATTATAACTATTCTCGTCATGTAAAGGTACACTATTTATGACCATCTTTTTTCATTGAAATAGAAAATAACATGTTCTCTAAATCAATGACCAAATGGTATGCCCCTAAGCTATATTAAAATGATCTAATAAAGATACTACATTGATTTCTTGGCTGTTTTTGCAATAGTCTACAGTTATATAACATAATTGATTTGTTTTCTACAGGAGTTTAACTACTGAATTATATGAGGACATATAAGAGACTAATTACCATCTTTGCAGCCTTTAGGTCAGTAAAGTGGCATTAATCTCCCTATAATCCTGGCACATGATCTTATTTTTTACTTATTATCTTAGCTGCAGAGAGAACTAGTTTCAGAGTCTTTCAGTTTGCTTTTCCTTCTTCATTGTGCCTATCCTACAAATCAGGAATGTAGAAGTTATGCAAATTACCAATTATGTCAATTCTATTAATATACGTAGGGACCAGAGAAATGACTACAGTTGGGCTAAGAGACTATGTTAGTCCAGTGTAAACTAGACCTTGCAGAAGACCCAATTTATTATTTGGCTTCTTTGAGCTACAACATAAGAAGATGGTCATGATGACCCTTTAGATCTAAGGTATCAGTAACAATTGGGTACTTCTGCCCAATGTTCCTAAAACATGTTTGGTTATTCTCCATTCCCTAGGGTGTAGTTACCCACATAAATTGCCATAGGGTCCTTTGAAGAAATACTGATAAATTCATTCTCATGTATAACTGACTTGGAAATGCAGAGTCTTATTTCCTGGAGATGTAGCCACTTCTGCAGTCCATGGATTCCAGGTCTGATCTCATGCTCAGGTCTGAAAACTGGGATGGATATCATGAATCTTTATTTAAATGATTGTCCTCAATCTTCTAGATATATATTCTTGATTTTTTTTTTTCTGTGCTACAGCTATTTGCTTATTTACTTGTAAGTGGGGGATAATTCTACTTACAATCTCCTTAACTCTATGTGAGTCAGGTTCCCTTGGTACTACTTGAACTTTTTTAGTTTTTATGATGCTATTGTCCCCTGGCTTCTGACATTTAAGTGTTGTAATCTGTTCTATACTATTTTGAGGTCTTATAATTCCCATTTCAATCAGAAGCTCTGTAGCAGCCTCTCTTACTGTCATCTTTAGGCTAACAGAAGAAAAATACCATTGAATTAATTTAAAATACTGGTTTACCTTTTACCAGAACATTCATTATGAACTTGTTAAATGGTGTATTTGTGGTCTGGTCTTTCTCTTGAAACACAATCTTTTGGTGGGTCTTCCAAACCTACATAGTATATCCATTCTAGGATACAAACATTGCTGAGTCTTATAATCTTTGTACCATTTTTTTTTCCCTGAGATTTCTCGCATCTCAACTTCACTTAGCATGGACTATTGCCTATTCCATGTTTAGGATATCTATTCTTTTAATAACTGCTGTATTTACTTGATTTGAGGTCAATGACACAGAAAGACCTTGTACTCTTCTCAGTAGCCATCCATTACTTCATAATTTAAGTCCCTTTTTAAGGTATAAGTAATCATACTAATAATATATAATTCATGCATATATATGAATTCTATGAAAATACATCTTAATTAAAATATATAGAATATAGGGTAGGGGTGCCTAGATGGTTAGTCATTTAAATATATTACTCTTGATCTCAGTTTAGGTCTTAAACTCAGGGGTGTGAGCTCAAGTCCTGTGTTGGTCACCATGCTGGATATGGAGCTTACTAAAAATATAAATTAATAAGAAAACAAGTACATAAATAACATATATAAAATGTATTACCCATATGTTTGATGAAATATGTGTGTTATATGTGGGCATCTGCCTACATGTGTGTGGAGAGGTACAAATAAAGGCCTATCCAAAAAAATTGAGTTGATATGAACTTCCATTTATTATTTTCTAACAGTAAAACAATAAATTATATGTCCAGCAGTGGGCATTTGATTTATATTTCTACTTTTCTTCTCTTGAAATAAACTGTTTCATTAAGTAAACAGAGTTGTTCTGCTATAAAAGAAATACTGAATATTTATTTGCATGTGAAAATGTGGATTGAGAAAACAATGAATAAAAACTATTGCTATCTATTTAGTCACCAACATTTTTAGTCAAACGCCTGTGAGCTAAAATGATGAAGTGTTTGGTACATAAGAAATCCATCACATAAATATAGTTTTGATGCAAGTTGGAACAGGGATATTATATGCCACTGTAAGGAAGATTACTATCCAATAAAACTAGGATGAAATATAAAACTACAAAGCAACTGAATACACATACATAAGAATATTCTTACCATACTGTTTAATAGATAATGCAGAAAACAAATCTCAACACTAAAAAGTGAATCGTGATTTGAGGATTTGAGTTGTAGGATCTGGGAAAGTTTCCAAGTTCTTAAAAGGACAAAATGTTTCATTAATAAGAAAAAGAAAATCTCTGCTTTAATAATTGATTATGCTATGACATTATACAAATTTTAATTCCAACTACAAATATGCCTTTTTGTGATTGCTATTGTTGCACAATAAGCTATCAAAATGAGTAGCATAAAGTATTAGTCTCAAAAATTCTGTTGATCAAGTATTTGGGGATGACTTATCTCTTGTGCATAATGTTTGAAGACTCAGATGGGGATACCAATGACAAAGATTGACTCAAACACCTGAGGATGCCTTAAAAGATTAAGAGCTGGAAAAGCTGAGGATGAGAGCTTCAATTTCCAGATAAAAAATGTCTCTGGGGGTGCCTGGGTGGTTCAGAGAGTTAAGCCTCCACCTTTGGCTCAGGTCATGATCTCAAGGTCCTGGGATTGAGTCCCACATTGGACTCTCTGCTCAGCAGGTAGCCTGGTTCCTTCTCTTTCTCTGCCTGCCTCCCTGCCTATTTGTGATCTCTCTCTGTCAAAAAATAATTAAAATCTTAAAAAAAAGTCTCTGCATATCTACCTCTGGGCTGAGGAGATCCAGATAATAGAGGGTGTGGTTTTGTGTTTTCAGCATGATGACAAGTTCCAGGAAAAAACTTTCTAAGAGAGTGAATATTCCACAAGAACCAAGGAGAAGAGGCATAGACATTTCTGACCTTGCCTTGCATAAAAGTCATCATCAGTCGTACCACACTCTTTTACCTAAAATATTCACAATCTTATCCAGATCCAAGGGGAGAGGATATAGTTTCCACCTCTCAAGGGAAGGATGTCAAAAATTTTGTGCCATTTCTTTTAGAACTGTTCAGTTAAAATAATGGGGACTGATTCTTGTGATTAGATAGATAGATTCTTGTGACAGATAAATGGATAAGGTAAAATTGGTTTATATTTGAATATTCCATATACTCCAATAAAAATTTAATGATTTCATGACTTCAAATAGTACTTCAAACATAAACATATAAAAACACAAATGTAACATAAACATAAAAGCTTTGTTACTTAACTAAAGTCAAACAGCTTTCAGCACTTTTTTTTTTAAAGTTTTATTTGTTTATTTGACAAAGAGAAAGAGATCACAAGCAGGCAGAGAGAGAGGAGGAAGCAGGCTCCCTGCTGAGCAGAGAGCCTAATGCAGGCCTGATCCCAGGACCTTGAGATCAGTAGTAATGGGAAATTTAAAAAATATTGGAATTCTAGGTAGCAAGTCTTAGAATTCTGTCCATAAAAAAATCATGTTTGCATAATGTTGAATGTACTTTTTACTTTATAATGTCTACTTCTAAATACTCCTATTGATACCAGCCACTCCACAATAAAGATAAAACCAAACCCAATATTAAATTCAGAATCATATGATTAGTTTTGTCACTTATCTGGATCCTATCTTATACAAAGGAAGAGGGCAGTAAAGGGAACAGTCATGAGATAAAGTTAAAGTCTATAATTAATGGGGCACCTGGGTGGCTCAGTGGGTTAAAACCTCTGCCTTTGGCTCAGGTCATGACCCCAGGTCCTGGGATCTAGGTCGAAGTTGGCTCTCTGCTCAGCAGGGAGTCTGCTTCCTCCTCTCTCTGTGTCTCAATCTCTGCCTACTTATGATATCTCTCTCACTGTCAAATAAATAAATAAAATCTTTTTTAAAAGTCTATAATTAATGAGTGATTAACTGTGAGACAGTTTTTTAAACTTGAAAAGACTTCAAAAGCATGAATTAGTGAGTTTCAATTGTCACACGATCTCCCCATAAAGACTCTCCCACACATGACATAATAGGATAGCAACTCATGAGAAGAAAAAAGGATTTCATAAAACTTTACTTTGTTCTGCATTT
>PITA01033604.1:0-12549 GCA_004023965.1 Spilogale gracilis | reverse complement strand
GTTGGTTAAGCCACTGCCTTCGGCTCAGGTCATGATCCTGGAGACCCGGGATCGAGTCCCACATCGGGCTGCCTGCTCGGCGGGAAGCCTGCTTCTCCCTCTCTCACTCCCCCTGCTTGTGTTCCCTCTCTGGCTGTGTTTCTCTCTGTCAAATAAATAAAATCTTTAAAAAAAAAAAAAAAAAAAAAAAAAAAGAAAATATTAGTCTTCATTTCTATATTGTTCAAAACATCTGAGAATATGCAGTAAATGCTTGTTCAATGAGTGAATAAATGAGTATGGGACTTACTCCAGCTATTACACTGAGTTAACCAAAGCAATAAATCACACAAACATCACTCTATTTCATTTCTGCAAGCTGACTGTATGTACATAAACCACATATCAAATATTCTTAACTGAGTCACAATAGCATTCAGTCTATGCCTGCACAAACATATTTGACATTGGAATGCCAGAATACATAATGAAGAATATTCAACTAGAGGAACAAAAACACTCATTTTATAGATCATACATGTCTAACAAAATTTTCCTGTGTATTGTCAAGGAAACAGTTTATATCACTCAGATGGTTCTGGTCACCAGTTCTGACCTGTACGTGTGTGCACAGCACGTACACACATGTGTGCCGGCTTGGGGGGTTCCCCACACTACCAACTCAATTCTGACACTATTTCCCTAGAGATAGCGTCCGATCCCACAGACGGCGGTCTCAGTCCTGTAAGACTGCCAATTCCCCCTCCTCCCCACTCCAGATGCCAGTCACAAATCCAGGTTGTCACTTGTGCTGTATAGATTGGAGGTTCCAAACTTCATCTTTTGATTGATTAATTTGCTAGAGCAATAAGTTCACACAACTTTAAGAAGTGACTTACTAGATTACTGGCTTGTTATGAAAAGATGTAACTCAGACACACCCAGATGGAAGAGGTGCATAAGGCGAAGTATGTAGGGAAGGGCATGAGGCTTCCAGGCTCTCTCGGGGCGCACCATTTTCCTGGCACCTCCATGTGTTCACCAACCCACAAGCTCTTTGAGCCCTAGCCTGCTGGGTTTTTAGGGAAGCTCAATTACATAGACATGACTGATTAAAACACGCCACTGGTGATAAGTCTCCACTTATCTTCTGATAAGTCCTCCCCACTCCCAGGAGGTCATCCGGGAGAGGAGTGGAGGTTATGGGAATGCAAGTTCCAACCCTCTAATCACAGGGCTGACACCCAGGCAACCATCCCCATCCTTAGGTGTTTTCCAAAGTTCACCTCCTTAACACAACTAAAGACACATTTATGGCTATCTTCGCTAAGGAAATTCCAAAGGTTTTTGGAGCCCTGTGCCAGAAACCAGAATCAAAACCAAATACATATTTAGCCAATATCACAAGCATATAATCAAGCATTAACATCAATCACAAGTTGAAAAACAAAATATGAGTATTTTACCTGAACATCTTTGTATTTGTCTCGTAAGTCCAAGAGCCGGTGATAAGCTTTAATGGCTTCTGAAAATTCCCCAACATCAGTGCTAGTGAGAATGTAGTTTTCCCAGATTTGCCAGTGTTCATAGTTGCACTTGAGGGCTTCTTGTAAAGTTCTAAAAGCTTTTTCTCTATCGAAGGGCAGAATTTAAAGAGAATGATGAATAATCATAACTAAAGAAAACATAGCTTCAGGTATAAAATCTAACGTGAACTTCCTGTCAGTCCTTAGTTATTCATGTTAATAAATAGAATTTGAGACCCAAACAACCCCAGACCACCTCAAATTTCCCTACAAAGTTTTTTAAAATTTAAAGGGGCTTATATGAGACCGATGAATTGCTGAACTCTATCTCTGAAACTAGTAATACACTATATGTTAAGTGAATTTAAATTAAAAATAAGTAAACAAATAAAATAAAATAAAAATTTTAAAGGAGCAAGAAATTGCAAAACAAAAACAGGCAGAAATGAAACAAGGACAGGGAGATGTAAATAAAAACCAACTGGAAATTCTTGAATTGAAAGAGCCATTTAAACAAATAATAGGTGACAAAAAACTAGACTGCACACAAGGAGAGAACTGATTAACTAGAAATCAATGCAGGAATTCAGATTAAAAAAGAAAAGAGCAATAAAGAGAGGCAAGTAAGAGACCTAAGGCTCAAACATACATTTGATAGACATGCCACTGTAAACAGACACATAAAATGTCAGGATAAGGTATTTTATTTTATTTATTTTATTTTATTTTATTTTATTTATTTTTTCAGTGTTCCAGGATTCATTGTTTACACACCACTCCACTGCTCCATGCAATATATGCCCTTCTTAACACCCACCACCAGGCTCACCCCCCCAATCTCTCCTCCCTTCCAAAACCCTCAGTTTGCTTCTCAGAATCCAAAGTCTCTCATGCTTCGTCTCCCTCTCTGAACTAATCCAAAAGTAAAGAGAGAGGACCCAAATTAATAAAATTATGGGTGAAAGGGGAGAGATCACAACTAATACCAAGGAAATACGACAAGGTATTTGAAAAGAGAAAGGTGAGCATTCCCACAACTGAACAAAGACCTAAATTCTATGATCAAAAGCATATTTTTGTACCAAATATTATAAACAAAAATAAATCAACACCTAGGTATATTGTATGAAATTTCAAAACATAAAGATAATCCTAAAACCTACCAAAGAATGACAATGAGGAAGGCAGGTACTTCATTAGCAACAGAAGATGCAGAAGACAACGGAACAGCACCGGTGAAGCGCTGCATGAAGATCATGTCAGGCCTAAACTGTATACCAGCTGGACTTACCACTCAGGAGGAAACGCCAAGTCTAACACTTTCAGATTCACAGAGACTACTGACCCTAACTTTGTTTTGTTTTTTTTTTTTCAAAGATTTTATTTATTTGACAGAGAGAAACACAGCCAGAGAGGGGACACAAGCAGGGGGAGTGAGAGAGGGAGTGAGAGAGGGCTCGCCAAGCAGCCCGATGTGGGACTCGATCCCGGGTCTCCGGGATCATGACCTGAGCCGAAGGCAGTCGCTTAACCAACTGAGCCACGCAGGCGCCCCTCTACTGACCCTAATTTAAAAGAACTACTGAAGGACACCCTCTTGCAAAAATAAAAAGGAATTCAGATAGAAAGAAAGGGATACAATAAATGATCAATGGTGCAAACAGAAACTGATGAAATACATCATTATATTCAGCAAATTATTGAGAACAAAAGTTATTAGTTGTTTGTGTAAAAAGAGTTTAAGAGACCATATTCTCTGACATTAACTAAGAAATCAACAGTAAATAGCTAAAAATATATATATGTATGAAAACTTAAAGATGCACTCCTTAAAAAAAAAAAAGGAAACCACAGTGAGGGAACAAAGAGACTCATATTAGAAAATAAAAGATATTTAGAACTTAATGAAAATACTACATATCACCATCTGCAGGATATAGCTAAAGTAGTAGTTTTAGAGGGAAATTTGTGCTCTTAAATGCATTTATTATTAAAAAATGACAATAAATTAGTGAAAAAATTCAACTTAACATTGTAGAAAAACACCAAATAAACTTAAGAAAATAATAAATTAAAAATAAAGAATAGAAATAATTAAAAACAAAACAAAAGCTGGCCCTTTGGGAAAAAAAATAAGACAAATGTATAACTAAATTCCATTTAGACTAAAAGAAAATGGCACAAATAAGATTATTAATTTTGTGGAAAATAATCATAAGAGCATACTATGAACAAATTATACAAATGAGCTAAAACAAACAAATCCAAATAAATCAATTAAAATTAAAACAAAGCTAGGCAGCTTTACAGAAAAGGTACACCAAACCATCGAGGAATCCTTGTGTTACACAAGCCGCTTCAGCAAAGAGAAAAAGACTATGAAAAACTTGATACCGATAAGGAAATCAACAGAACTTCATGTCACCTTTCTATAACTTAAACATCGCTGCAAGCAAAAAGATGCTTAATGCTTTACTCCCCTGTCTGGACAAGACTATAGTTCCTTTATGGATCATTAATATTTTACTGGACAATTACAGTAACCTTCTTCAAAGGTATGCTGTCAATCTCCTTTTCCAAATTTATGACTACAAGGTCTACCTCCCTTTCCCCACCGTGTTTCAACAAGGCAACTCCTCCTCCATGACTTCAAGGCAAACTTTGGAGGGGATAATGGAGACTGTTCTAGTCATCCCAGGCCACTGCCTTGAGAATCACTCCCTGAAGCATTTGATCAATTTCTAATACACCTATGGTACTAATCACAATAACGACCTTATGCTGAGGTCCTTTTTGTCTTCTCAAGAGCAGTCACTTCACTGCAGTTTAATTTTTTATTCTCTACATTAAACAATTTACCTGAAGTTGTTAGGGAACATACTGATTCATTTATCCCTTGGCCCACCATCTTTTAGAGTTAAAAATGAAGGTATTGTTGCTGTAACCCTTCTTCAAATTCAACCTTACGTTGTTTGGGAGTGTGTGTGTGTGTGACCTTTCTTGGTCCCACTCCCTACACCTACCTCCCTCGTAACAGCAACTGCCTTCAGCAGTCACAGACTGAGACTACAGTTCTCCAAGCTGCATGGGGGTCGGTGAGGTCAGCCTGTTGGAAAAGAACTCGACAGGCAACAATCTAAGCAGGAGGATTATCCTTTGTCCCCTCATCCTTTGACCACAATCTCCTGGCCTTGAGGAGCCTTTGCTCTGAATTCCTTTTTCATAGTGTGGCTTCTTCATGAGGATCATTTAAAGCCCATAATGGTCTTGATACTGTGCTATAAAAGTTACATAGAAAGATGGAAGATTTTCCCAAAGGACTGGCAGGGATGTAATGCTTAGGGAACCAGATGAAATAGTAAAAAGGGCACGTTAATAAAGAATCCCGGGAGAGCAAAGGGACAGACAGATGGTTTAAAGGGTCCCTTTCAGGCATGGATAGGACTCTTTTGAGAGGAGCGGTCATAATTTACCCCTGAAATAACAATCTCATGAGTCAAAAACGAGCTATGTCTGGAACAGCAGCAAAGAAAGGAAAGAGCAAAAGGGCAAGAATAAAGCAGTGATTCACCTTTGACCTTACAACCCCACTTTTACACAAAAACCTATTTGTGGAGTTGCAGGAAAACAAGAAAACGCCAAAACGAAGTTGAACAATGTGCAGGACCCCCTACAAGAGAAAGCAGAGTTCTTAGGGTTAATGGGCTGGAAAATAAGGTAGAGTATCAAGAGCCTCACTACATACAAAATTATCAGGGTTACCAGAAAAACCCACTGAGATCACTCTACAACTATGACAGGGATTTCCCCTGCCCCTTGCTTTAAACCAAAAGGTCCCTGGGGAATTTAAACACAATCAGTTGCAATCAAGAACATAATATTATTTTCCAAAGAGTGCAGTAGAAAAAACAGGACTTTATTTATGCAGTTTGTCATCCAAGAGCAGCAGAAGTATTTCAGTGTAATGTGGATTTAATGATATCTTCAGAAGTATCTTGTGAATCCACAAAGAAAAATTAAATTAGGCTTGAAAATAAGGCCAAATGAAAATGGAAACAGACCCATCCTCTCCTTCATTTGCTAAAACTGGCAATACCAACCTTTGTCCCTTCCTTTCCTTGGCTTTCTATGGCTGGTCAGTAAGACCAGCTGGTTGCCCCCTTTATAAATTGGCATGTGTGCCCCTTTTTCCCAGACTACTTATCTCCTGCCTGGAGTGTTACAACAGCTGTCTCCTGACTGGGTTCCCAGCCCCCAGTTTCCTCTCCAGTCTGTCTCACAGTGCCACCAGATAAATCTTCCCCAAAGCTTTTTTCTTCATGAAAGTGCCCCAATTGAAAACTCTGGCATCTTACTGCCAACCGGACAGTCAACTTGTTAGTCAGACCATCAGAACACACTGCAATTTTGACTCACCCTGCTCTCTCCCTCCAGACCTCACTATAATCTACAGCAGGGGTAGCTTACTTGCTCTGCATATGATCACATTCCCCTTGCCTGAGAGGCCTTCCTCTGTCCCCTCTACCCATTCTACATATTTTAGCTTGAGTCCAGCATTCTCTCAGAGGAGTTCCTGAACCAGGACCATAATTCTTCTCTCTTCTGAGAACCACACAACGTGTCTGGCATAGACAAAATGAGGGTTCTACAAATATCACCTGCAGTTACTATGGCTCTCCTAGTATTTTCCACTCAATACTTACCATGTACTGCTTCTTTTTTTCTTTCTTTTTTTTTTTTTAAAGATTTTATTTATTTGACAGAAAGAAACACAGCCAGAGAGGGAGCACAAGCAGGGGGAGTGAGAGAGGGAGAAGCAGGCTTCCCGCCGAGCAGGGAGCTGGATGTGGGGCTCGATCCCGGGTCTCCAGGATCATGACCTGAGCCGAAGGCAGTCGCTTAACCAACTGAGCCACCCAGGCGCTGCCAACCATGTACTACTTCTAATGTTAATCAATTTTTAAAATAATACAGCCTGATACTTTATTTTTTAAACCTATAATTCCTGAAGACATTGGTTCATATTTATAATTCTCAGTAATACCTAATATACAGCAAGTAATCAGTAAGAATCTATCAATTGAGTTGACCAACTAAAGATATGCATGCTCTCATCATATAATGGAATTTAGGACATAAAAATTCAGTATCAAAGATTCCAAATAACAGTTCCTATTTTATTACACAGTAAATGTTTTTGAAAAATAAACCACATGTAGAATTCAAATGGATGTAGTAAATCATTCTAATTCAATGGAATGGATGGGCAAGGCAGGGAAGGAGTAAAGGCACTAAGTTCAGTGGAAGAAAATCTTGTTCTTTTTGGAAACTGAGTTCTTCATATTTGTTTGATGTACTTACTTTTGTTTTAATCGTATATAGGAAGTTGATAAATTGTTCCAAGCTTCAGCATTCTGAAATGATAGAGAACTCAGTTACAGACTATTCTCATTTAGGTAAAATAGCTGCTACAACCCAAATTATAACATGTTTTTCTAGTCCAGGAAGTGATCTTTACAATCACAATTTTCAATAAGGTATGTTTGAGGTATATGAGTAAATTAAATATATTAAATTTAGCTTTTAGAGTTTAAAACAAAAATAATCAACAAACTTACATAACTATTATGGCACTAATTTGGAATGTAGCTAAGATTTTATTTCCAAATTTATATTTCCAAAGTAATTGGACAATCTGCAATATACTTTATATAATATATAGATTTATTACAAATCCAAGGTGATGCAGAATATTATTTTTCATATCTTAAAAGCCTTTGCTCTTTTACCATCATCCTTCATCAGACAGGAGAAGAAAGGAGTATGTGTTCTCCAGTGTTATTTCTGAGTATATCATCAATCAAACATATTTCTCTACCTATTCCTCTGTACAATGACAAAAATAAATTAAAGTCATTACATAAATGTTGAAGGATATGAATGTTTGTTCCTCTCTGTTCAGCTCTTTGTAAAATATAGAGTATATAGTTTTCAAGTTCATATGTATGATTTAAAAATTAAGTGGCAAAGGACCTCTGCTTGCAGACACAGCACAGTTAATACCAGACTAGCCTTATTACCATAAAAAGCTACAAGCTGGACAAATTTAGGAAATTATCTTTGAAAAATTGGACAACAAGCAGTGTGGGGCTGTGACCCTTGAGAAAAGGTAAACTGAGAGATGTCTCAACAATCAACCTACACCTCCATCTAGAGGCACTTTCAGGGCTCAGCACACAGGTAGAAACCAAACGAAGCACAGCAAGTCTTACTGGGATTAAGAAAGAGATCAGAGTTCAGGGCTCAAAAGCTGGCCAGAACTTACAGGGCTAAAAAACAGGGAACTGATATCTGTGCAGAGAATAAGCTCCAGAAACCTCAATAAGTTTCTCCTTGAGTCCTCGGCTGAATATTAAACTACATATGTGCCGGGCAAAACTTCTTGACGCCAGACAGAGGCCAAGTGCCAGAGAGCCATGAGCTGAAATGGAAATCCTGGAGGTCACACAATGCTAGAGGAGCTCTTCAAGTTCCAACCCACCAGAGTGGAGAACTCTTATTGTTCATAAACGGTATTAAGTTCAACCACCAAGAGCTGTATCATACCTTAAAAGAAGGGTGATTACAACCCTAGAATAAGGACAATACAGGACCCACTCTAACAAAGTTTAAAATAAAACTGATCCACAAGTAAATTAGCCAAATGCCAAAATAAAGCTCTACCTTCCTTAAGGGAAAACAACAAAACCCCGAAACTCAGCGACACAGCATCCAGGATGCGTAGGATACAATAAAAAATATTGGTAGACATGCAAATGAACAAGAAAATCTGTCTGTAACCAAAGAAAAAAATCAGTTAATAGAAACAGACACAGAAATTAAAGAGATGTTGGAATAAGCATACAAAGACTTGAAACACTTGTTATAAGTACAAAGATATAAAGAAAATATGAACATAATAAGGGAACAATTTGGGAAATCTTTAGAAACATGAAAACTATAAAAAGGATCAAGTGAAAGTTTTTGAACTAAAAAAATACATTATCTGAAATGATGTGTAGATTTTTAAAAAGCAGGCTCCCCACTGGGCAAGGAGCCCAATGCAAAACTCGGTCCCAGGATCCTGGGAATCATGAGCTAAGCCAAAGGCAGACGCTTAACCAACTGACTCTGATGAGTAGATTTTTTAAGGTGAGAAATAATATCAGATTATTTTCAGGTGTACAACATAATGATTTGACATATGTATATACCATGAGATGATACCATAAGTTGAGTCAACATCCACCATCACATGTAGTGTGATGAGTTTCATGGATAGATTTAACAGCAGACTGGACATAAATATAAGAGCTAAACCAATAAAACTCTTAGAAAAAAAGAGAGGGGTAAATCTTCATGACCTTAAATTTGGCAACAGATTCTTAGATAAGACACCAAAGACATGAGCAACGAAGAAAAAATAGGTAAGTTGGACCTCATCAAAACTAAAAACTATGGTACCTCAAAGACACTATCAAGAAAGTGAAAAGCTATAGAACAGGAGAAAAAACTTTCAAATCATGTATCCAATAATGACTTCTATCTAGGATCTATAAAAAAAACCGCTTATGACTCAACATAAAAAACAACTAACCCAATTTAAAAAATAGGCAAAGGATGTCAATAAACATTTCTCCAAAGATGGGACAGAAATGGCCAATAAGCACATGGAAAGATGCTCAACATCGTTAGCCATCAGGGAAATGGAAAATAAAACCATCATGAGATGCCACCTCCTCGAATCGACAAGACAGGTAATAACAAGCGCTAGTAAAGATGTTGAGAAACTGGAACCCCCAAACATTTCTGGCGGGGATGTACAATGGTGATCTAGAAAACAGTGTGGCAGGGCGCCTGAGTGGCTCAGTGGGTTAAAGACTCTGCCTTCGGCTCAGGTCAAGATCTCAGCGTCCTTGGATCGAGGCCCGCATCGGGCTCTCTGCTCGGCAGGGAGCCTGCTTCCTCCTCTCTCTCTGCCTGCTTGTGATCTCTCTCTCTCTCTCTGTCAAATAAATAAATAGAATCTTTAAAAAAAAAAAAAAAGGCAGTGTGGCAGTTTCTCAGAAATCTAAATACAGAGCTAACATACTCCAGTAACTCTACTAGGAGGTACATACCCAAGAGAAACAGAAATGTATATCTACATAAAAAACTTGTAAATGACTGTTCACAGCAACCTAACTTATCATAACTAAAAAGTAAAAACAATCCAAATGTCCATCAATTGATGAACAAATGGGTAATGTGTGATACACCCACGTAAAAGAATATTATTTAACCATAAAAAGGAACGAAGTACTGATACATGTAACATGGATGAACTGTGAAAACACTGATAAAGTGAAAGATGCCACAAAAGACCACAAGAGCGTATGATTCCATTTAAATGAAATGTCCAAAAGAGGCAAATCTACAGACAGAATGTACATTAGTGATTGCCTGGGCCAGGAGGTGGAGGGTGGGGAGTGGAAGGTGTTTGGAAGAAATGAGGACTGAATGCTAATGAGTATGGGGGGGGGTTCATTTTTGATAATAAAATGTTCTAAAACTGATTGTGGCGATGGTTGCACAATTTTGAATATGTTAAGAAATCACTGATTTGTACCCTTTAAATGAAGGAATTATATGGGATATGAATTATTTATCATCTCAGTAAAACTATTAAACATTAAAAGATTGTAAATGAAAAGAACTAAGAATGCAATTAACACAGGCAGCACATGTTACTGAATAACAAAATAGATGTGACATTTTGCTATATACTTCAGTTAAGTATAATTTTAACGAAAAAACTGTTGTATCAAAATTATTGCCATGAATAACTTAGCTAGTATAAGAAGAAACTTATTTTTAGATTTATAAATAATTTACCTTAAGGTGTGACCTTCTGTTAAAGGTATAGTTTCTTCCAACGCAAAAGGGAACTGCCGTTCTTTTATTTTAACATAAAATAATAGAAAATTGGATTTTTTGCCTTCTTTTATCTTTTATTACTTTTTTTAAGAGAACAACCCTTAACATGAGATCTAGCTTCTCTACAAATTTTTAAGTATACAACACAGTCCTCTTAACCACAGCCTCCATGTTGTACAGCAAATCTCTAGAACTTACTCATCTTGTAGAACTGAAACTATATACACACTGGAATTTCTATGCTGAACAGCACAATCCAAATAAGTTAGAGAATATCAAAGAGCTATGAGAAGGAGACCAGACGGAACAAACTCACATCGGGTTCTAGAGTCACACAACGCTGAAATGCCTTCGCTGAACCTCCGTAGTCTTCCAAGGCCAAGTAGGCACAGCCAAGGGAAAACCACACCCCCAGCTGCAAGGACAAAAGGCCAAAGTCATTCCAACACACAGAGAGATTTACAGGATATTTATTTTACACTTTACATTCACTTCCGGGAAACTGAGTAGTAGAAATGATTTTTTTCATACAATTTTCAAAACTAATACAACACCAAAAGCATATACAGTATCACTGCCCATCTTTTGCTGAGAAAGATCATTCTTTGTGTTAACCAAACACTGTGAATGCCATCCAGAGCTCGGTCTGCAAACTCTGATACTATGAATGTGGGATTAATCTAAACTTTTTATTGAGTATCAACTCTCAAAGTATCAGCAAATTCACAACTGATAAATATACGACAAACTTGAGAAGAAAAAAAACTCTTGCTTTCATCTTCAAGTTAAACCACAAACAATTCTGCAGTTTAACCATGAGCAAATCAGGTATCTGTTTAGCCATGCCTGAAAATAATCTGGAGAAAGCAGATTGAGAATCTGGATTAACAAATAGCCGTTGATAGGGCACCTGGGTGGTTCAGTTGGTTAAGCGACTGCCTTTGGCTCAGGTTATGGTCCCAAGGACCCAGAATCGAGCCCCGCCTCAGGCTTCCTGCTCGGCGGGAAGCCTCTTCTCCCTCTCTCACTCTCCTTGCTTGTGTTTCCTCTCTAGCTGTGTTTCTGTCAAATAAATAAATAAAATCTTAAAAAAAAAAAAACCACCACAAATAGCCATTGAAAGTCAGTCAAATGTGTTAGCAGAAAGATTTAGAAAAAACAACAGGTGAACTAGGAAGTAGCTATTGAAATTACAACAGAATTCTTCATATCACAGTGTTTCTTTAAAATTCAATAGCTTCCATCAAAAGAAAGATAAACTGATAAAAAATTCAATGAAATGAGTCAGAAATGCAGCTGTCGGGAGTCAAGTTTGCTTTCCTTTCAGATACAGTTCGTAAGGGCAGCAGGAGAAGGCCGCTGACCTGCTCGCCCGCTGACTCCCAGGACGAAGGCGGGGAGCTGGCGGACAGGTTCGGTGGCACCCTGCGGGGTGGGAGAGGAAGTGAGGTGCTCTCTTATCTGTCCTATCCTTCCTCAGAGGCCGCCCGGAGGTGGCCCATACACCCCTCCTCCCCAAGCCATTTCCACAAAACTTGTTCCACATGGCTAGTTGAGGCCTGGTTTTTAAGCAGATAAAGATTTCTAGCCTATAATTAGAGATAAGGCTTAGAAAGCAAACATCCTTGGGCAATTTAACACTTTGCCTTGAATTCACGTGAGGCTATAAATAACAGCAATCGGGAACCTTTATGGAGAGCAGATTTCGTTCCAGGGATAGGTATGGGCTGAAAAGGGGGAGGATGTGTGTTTAGCAGGGGAGGGGGACGTGGTAGAGATACCAGGTTGAAGCAATGTTAGAAGTTCACTTTTTTTTTTTTTTATTGTTACTAAATTTTTTTTTTCCAGTGTTTCAAGATTCATTCCCCATTCCCCACACCCAGTGTTCCACGCTTTAGGTGTCCCCAGTACCCACCACTAGGCTCTCCCATCCCTCCACCCCCCTCCCTCCAAGTCCCTCAGTTTGTTTCTGTGTTCAAAATCTCTGTTGTTTCGTTTCCCTCCCTAGATTACCCTAGTTCCCATTTGCTTTCCTTCTGCCACTGTCCTCCAGTTTGCCCCTCATGCACCGCAAGTAAGTGAGACCATG
>PITA01033603.1:0-12444 GCA_004023965.1 Spilogale gracilis | reverse complement strand
AAGATTTTATTTATTTAACAGAAAGAGATCACAAGTAGGCAGAGAGGCAGGCAGAGAGAGAGCAGAGCAAGAGCTGAGCAGAGAGCCCGATGTGGGCCTCGATCCCAGGACCCTGAGATCATGACCTGAGCTGAAGGCAGAGGCTTTAACCCACTGAGCCACCCAGGCGCCTGTGAAGAAACATTTTAACTACTCATAACTGTGCAATGTTTACTGATTTTCAACTTGTAGAAATTAATCAGCTCTGCCGCTTGCTAGGTGACTTAAATTTGTTGGTGGGACAAAAAGTAGGGTTTTAGGTTCAATATCTAGAAAGTTAGGGACATCTAGCTGGCTCAGTCAGAAGAGAAAAAAAAAAAACAGAGAAAGAGAAAGAAATGAGAGGAAAGAATTAAATTGTTTCCTTCCAAGAAGTGGAAAGAAAATCAGGAAAAAATACAATATAGGACTTCTGGGTTTTGCTAAATACCATCCTTTGCTATTTAATTCTTTCAAACCATGTACATGAATTATACTGATATAAAATAAACGTTTTCATGTACTTTTACATTCTCTCTTCTTTCATGTACCCATTTGCACTTCAGAGACTTTGTGAAATAAATTCTGCATTAGAAAAAAGAAACTATGATGTAAGTGACCACTATCTTCCTGTGTTTTAAAATTTTTTCTATTTTCCTTCTGATGTAGTCTGAAAGTCTTTTTGTTTTTGTTTTTGAGCAAACTGCAATCAAGCTCTAATCTACAGATTTAGCTTAGGATACTTAGATTACATTCTGAGTTTGATTCAATATACCTAAAGCATTTAAAGATAAGGAAAATAAATCTATAAATCATATTTAAAACTGATAAATGGAAACAATTGAACCTTCTTTCAGTTCTGAAGTGAACAAAAAAGGTAGTATTTAGGAGCGCCTGGGTGGCTCAGTTGGTTAAGCCACTGCCTTCGGCTCAAGTCATGATCCTGGAGTCCTAGGATAGAGCCCCGCAAGGGGGTCCCTGCTCGGAGGGAAGCCTGCTTCTCCCTCTCCTACTCCCCCTGCTTGTGTTCCCTCTCTAGCTGTGTTTCTCTCTGTCAAATAAATAAATAAAATCTTAAAAAAAAAAAAAGTAAACCCAAGTTAGTATTTTCTTCAATCTTAAAAATATATCAAAGTACAGTTTTGCATGTAAATATAAATTTAACTGTAAAACATATCAATGGCAAAAATATTCAGTATTCTACAAAATATTCCAAGGAGACAAACTTTAAAATGCCTTCTTTTCTCAAACAACTACTTTCAGCTATGTAGTATGTACTATAAAGTACTTTTGTTTCAGAATCCAATCTCATTTAAAATGTTTCTATTCATACACCATTCCTTGTCTTGCTATGGCTTAAATTCTAAAATTATGCTTAAATACTGTTAACAGTTAGTTATATTTAGAAGACTGCAGTTTCAAGTAAACTTCTGTTTACTTTTGTGGTCTGAAACTAGAAACTTGAAGTAATAATTATATCACTTCTCCTTCTAGGTTTATATATATTTAGCTTTGTACAATTTCCTTTTTTCTTCAACAAGCTTTAAAACATATTGGCCAGATCATTCTAGCCTTCTCTTTTAGTACCAGCTAAACTGTTGACAATGAGGCTTAATAAGCAATTGTTACTCACAGAGAATAGTCTATTTTCAAATATGTGGACGGAGTAGCTGTACGTGTAAAATGAAAAACAGTGCCTGGCACATAGTAATTCAACAAATCATTGCAAAAATAAAAAATAAGAAGACACAATTAAATAATGGGAAATATAATCACAGTTATGCTCTCCTCTCTCAGTAGTTATTCACTGCACATTGCACACTGAGGCTTCAGCATATGTGAAGAACTATGTTAAATCTAGATGTGCAATGGTTTCTAGGGGGAAAAATCCCAATTTGGGCAAAATGGTAGACTCTTTGGGAACTCTCACTATAATACAACTAGATATTGGATAATTACAAATGATGAGCTTAGTTTTAAAAAAATAAAAACTCTAAGAATCAAGAATATATGAAGGAGTGGGGCGCCTGGGAGGCTCATTTGGTTGGGCAGCTGCTTTCACCTCAGGTCATGATCCTGGAGACCCGGGATCAAGTCCCACATCGGGATTCTTGCTCAGTGGGAAGCCTGCTTCTCCCTCTCTCAGTCCCTCTGCCTGTGTTCCCTCTCTGGCTGTGTTTCTCTCTGTCAAATAAATAAATAAAATCTTTAAAAAAAAAAAAAAGAATATATGAAGGAGAAAAAAAAAAAAAAGAGGAGAAGGGAGGGTTTAAAATGTGAACTGTGAGCTACAGTTTTACATGAGATAAGGTTGCCCAAAGGGCATACAGCCCTATGTTCTCTCAGGTCTCCAAAGACCAAAACTGGAGTCTATAGCCTATTTGGAAACCTGAACCTCAGAGTCTCTCAGAAATTCAGGAGAAGCCTTCACAAATCTGTGAAGAAAAGTACCCTGAATTCAGACTTCAGGATCCCCAAAGTTCAGTTAAATCAAATATGAACTTGCAATTTAAAAACATTCCTGAACACAAAGAAACAAGCCACTGTGATCTGAGAGTCTGTGGAAGGGACTTAAGGATCTCATATATGGAATCATGGGATACAGAATATATAATAATAATAATAATATATAAAGTGTAAAAGTGGGAAGCCAAAAAGTAACTAAGCAATAAGAAATGAGTAAGAATGACCAGTACACTGAAAAGAAACAAGTTAAGACCTTAAGAAATAGGGGCGGAGGGGAGGACGGGTGGTGCACACAGCAGGGTGTGGGAGGATCACTTTTGGAATTAATATCTCAGTGGATTAAACAGCAAATTAAATACAGCTAAAAAGAATTAGTGAACTGGAAGATAGATAGAAAGAATCTGCCAGAAAGCACACAAAAATACAAGAAAATGGAAACTATAAAAGCTAGTAAGAGACATGGAAAATAATAAAAATAATAAATATCTAATCAGGTACTCAGAAAAAATATGAAATATAGGTGACATAAAGGCTGAAAATTTTCCAAACCATGAAAGTTATGAATCCACATAAAAGTACAATATAAGAAAAAGTTATATACATAAATGAAAAGGAATTTACTCCCAGATATATCATATTAAAAACGAAGACCACTAGGGCGTCTGGGTGGCTCGGGTCATGATCTCAGGGTCCAGTTCTCTACTCAGCATGGAGCCTGCTTTCTCCTCTCTCTCTGCCTGTCTCTCTGCTTATAACTTGTGATCTCTCTCTCTGCCAGATAAATAAATAAAATATTTTTAAAAAAGAAAAAGAAAAAGCTACTAAAAAAGATGAAGAACACTAAAGACAAGATTATAAAAGCAATAAAAAACAAGATATCAGCTACTGAAGAAAGAACAAGTAAATGAGTGGTATGCTACAGCTGCCTAAAAAAAGGCTTAAAGAGCCAACTGTTAAATTTTCGAGAATTCTTTGAGCTAGAGGTCATTACTTAAGTTAAATTATATAAATGCACAAGTAGAAAAATATTAAAAGCAGTAATAAGAGATAAAACTCATCACTTCCCCATTATTTTACAATATATTATCTGTACTCTTGAGGTAATTACTTATGTCTATCAATCAGAATAGTGGAAATAGTTCACAATTACATGCTACTTCACATCTCCTTCCAGCTCAGCAAAACTGACCCAACACAGCAAGAGTATTACACCATAGAAATAAACAAACCTAAAAGTCAAGACTTTTTCCCCCAGGGAGTTACTGCTGAACATCTACTATCATAACCCTGAATTAGACTAACATCAGAATTCACAAAAACAAAACAATTTTCAGAATACTGCAAGTAAATGTCAACCTAGAATTGTACAACCAGCAAAACCACTTTTCCTAACAGGGACAACAGTCAAAACTTTTACAGTACAACAAAAACTGAGTTTACTAGTAGGAGATTTTTTTTTTAAGATTTAATTTATTCATTTGACAGAGAGAGACAGTGAGAGAGGGAACACAAGCAGGGGGGAGTGGGAGGAAGAGAAGCAGGCCTCCCACTGAGCAGGGAGCCCAATGCAGAGCTTGATCCCAAGACCCTGGAATCACAACCTGAGCTGAAGGCAGACGCTTAACAACTGGGCCACCCAGGTGCCTCTAGGAGACTTTCACTAAAAAAATATTCACAGGATTTACTCCAGGAAGAAGGCAAATGGATTAAAGAAGAAATTATGGCAATGCAATTAAGCTAAAAGTAAAAAAAAACAAAAAAAAAAACAAACAACAAACAAACAAACAAAAAAATCAACTCCATACATTTGGAATTATAAAAACACTTCTAAACAATTCACAGGTAAAAGAAGAAACTAAAATAGAACATTTCAAACTGATCATATTGAATAAAGAAAACACCACACATTAATATTTGTGGAATGTAGTTAAAACAGTAACTGGAGGAAAAAACCTTATCTTTAATGCTTATACTTGGGGGAAAAAAAGACTGACAATTATTAGAGAATTTTGGAAAACAATGGCATAACAAATTCAAGTAAATGGAAGAGTATACAGATTTTTAAAAATTAATAAAAAAGTCAGCAAAATCCAATGAAAAAAATTTTGAAAAGAACTAATGAAATTCATAGGTGTCCACAAAATATTGAAAACAAAGGAGAAAAAGAAACAATAGGAAAAAGAGCAATACACCTACAAGTACAACACAGATTAAACAGATGAGAAAGTTATAATTTTTTTACCAACAAATTTGAAAGGAAATTCTTAAGCAAATATGACTTACTAAAACTGACCCACAAAGAAACAAAACTCTAGCATAATCCTTTATTTAACTCAAGTAGTTTAAAAATCTTTCCACAAAGAAAATGTCAGGCCCACAAGGGTTTACAAACAAATTCTAGTAAAAGATCATTTCAATCTCACAAAAACTCTTCCAAAAGTTGGAAAACAGAAAACATTTCTTACTTCATATGGTCAATATTAGCAAAGTAACAAAACTTGCCAAGAAGAATAACAGAAACATAAATCAAGAATATGGATGCAAAATTTTTGAAGAAAATATTAGTATAATTAGCCCAGTTGGGAGTGGACCCTAAGAGAGCAAAACCAAATTGGTTTTATCAAGAATTCCAAGAATATCCCAAGAATTTATCCTAAGAGTAGTTTAGCATTATAAAAATGCTTGTCAAGCATCATATTAACAGATCAATGAATAAAACCATCTGTTCATCTGAAGAGCTGTTAAAAAGTTGTGTGATAGAAAAAAATCCATGCATGACTTTTTTAGAAAGTAAGAAAATAAAACTCTTGACGAAACAGGACTAGGAGATAACTTCTTAATGTGACAAAAAGTAGCTACTAAAATCCCATGTAAACAACATTCGAAATGGTGAATTACTAGAATTATTTCCTTTGAAATCAAAAACATTTCTATTTAATGGTTTATTGGTAGTCCTACTAACAGAAGACCCCAAAAAGCAGAGGGAAAAAGGATAGAAAAATAAAAATAAGAAAAATAAAAATAAGAAAAACATAAGTCATTATTTATATATTATGACTGTCCACATAGAAAACTAAAGGACTATACACAAACAACAGAATTAGGAGCACCTATGTAGCTCAGTCAGTTGTGCAACTGATTCTTGGTTTCAGTTCAGGTCATGGTCTCACAGCCCATGATGGGCTCCACATTCAGCAGGAAATCTGCTTGAAGATTCTCTCCCTCTGCCCCAACTCTCCTATGCATAAGCACACACACACTCTCTCTCTAAAATAAATATTTTAAGAAGATTTATTAGAATTAATAAGTTTAGTAAGATAGAATCATCAAGCTGCAAATGTAAACTGCCTATTTTTAATTTTTAATTCCAGTATGTATATTTACACATCAGCAACCCACAGAAAATAATAGCTTATAACAGCAATTTTAAAATTTAAAAGAACCTAGGAATAAACAAAAACTGGCTAGACCTTTATCAAAAATATCCTAACATTTTAACAACTTTAAACAAGACCTAAATAAACTGATAGACTAGCTTAATGGATAAGAATACTCATTATCCACATATTCAATGTAATTTCAATCCAAATCCTAGTAGTTTTCCAAAGAACTTAAACAGATTCTAAAATTTATATGAAGAAAAAATGATGTAATAGAACTTGTCACATTATATAGCAAACCTCATTTTAAAACCACAGCAATTACAACATCATGATATTACCACAGAGATCAACAAACTGACCAATCGAATGGAAATGAATCACATCCCCTCAACAGTTTCAAAAATATATGAAAATCTGACATTGGACAAGGTAGGCACTGCAGATTTTTGGGTAAAGTATAGACAATGCAATAAAATGTGCTGGGGCTGCTTTTCTCTACAGGAAAAAATTTAAATTAGACTCTTACCTCATACCATATATAAAATCAATTCCAGATGTTTTAAAATATTTAAATGTTAGACAAAACTTCTCTAACATGTTAGAAAAAATATAGGAGATTATCTATATGACCTTGGGGTATAGAAAAACATAATAAGCAGGACATCAAAGAACTAACCATAAAAAATCTGACCACATTAAAATTAAGAATTTCTGTTTATCAAAAGATATCATAAACAAAGTAAAAAAGACATTAATCAGCGAGCTAGAAAAAGATATCTACAGTAAATATAACCAATGGCTCCGTATCTGCAGAATATAAAAGACTCCCAACAAATAGAAAAATAAGCAGAAGACACAAACGCATTTCACAGAGAAAGAAACATGACTGACCACTGAAATGTATGCTTAGCCACATTACCAACCACTGAAATACAAAATAAAACAATGATAAGATATAATTTTATGCTTACAAAATGGGCATAGTTGAACAAGTTGACTACAAAAAAAAAGCAATGGGGTGCCTGGGTGGCTCAGTGGGTTAAAGCCTCTGCCTTCAGCTCAGGCCATGATCTCAGGGTCCTGGGATCAAGGTCTGCATTGGGCTCTCTGCTGGGCAGGGAGCCTGCTTCCTCCTCTCTCTGCCTGCCTCTCTGCCTACTTGTGATTTCTCTCTTTCATATAAATAAATAAAATCTTTTTAAAAAATGGGATTTCTTTACATATTGCTGACACAGGACTCAAAATTATTACAACCACTATATAAAATACTAAGAAGCCAAATATTTAAATGCCCTATGACTCAGCAATTTTGTTTGTAGGTATATACCATAAAGCAGTTTTCTCTAAGTGGTCCAGAAGACCAGTAACATCAGTATTACTTGGATGCTTCTTAGAAATTCAGATTTTTTTTTAAAATTATTTATTTAGGGCGCCTGGGTAGCTCAGTTGGTTAAGCATCTGCCTTCGGCTCAGGTCATGATCCTGGCATCCTGGGATCTCGACCCACATCTGGCTACCTGCTCTGCAGGGAATCTGCTTCTCCCTCTGACATCCCCCACCGCCCCGCCCCATGCTCTTGCTTTCTCTCTCTCAAATAAATAAATAAAATCTTAAAAAAAAAAGAGAGAGAGAGAAAGAGAATCATTTATTTAGGAGCGCCTAGGTAGCTCAGTTGGTTAAGCATCTGCCTTCGGCTCAGGTCATGATCACAGGGTCCTGGGATGGAGCCCCACATGGGCTCCCTGCTCAGCGGGGAGTCTGCTTCTCCCTCTCCCTCTGCCCCTGCTCCTGCTCTCTTTGGCACGTGCACACATGCTCTCTCAAAAATAAAATCTTTAAAAAAAATTTATTTTTGAGAGAATATTTTTGAAAAAAATGTTGCATGCAAGTGAGTATGCGCAGTAGTGGGGGAGGACAGAGGGAGAGAAAGAATCCCAAGCAGTCTCCCCGCTGCACATGGAGTCCTAATCAAGATCTGAGCTGAAACCAAGAGTTGGACGATGAACCCACTGAGCCACCCAGGTGCCTGCTAATTAAGAATCCGTGTCATGGGGCCCATAAGTCCTCAGCTTTACTAACTCTCCACATGAGTCTCATGTGCCCTGCACTTTGAGAGCCACTGATTCAGAGCACTGTTTTTCAAACAGAACCTATTAATGAGACTGGAAAGCAATATGATGGATTGCAAGCGGTATAAAATAAAACACATTGAGTCCTGCGGAGTAAAGTTAAAAAAAAAAATAATAATTCACGAAGTTTTTGTCTTATTTGTCTACCTATATTTATATATATGGGTCCTTTCATTATGGAGGATGTAATTTTTTAAAGAATGTATTTCTTACTGTGGGTTAGTCATAAAAGTTTGAAATCCCACTGGCTTAGAGAAACTCTGCACATGAGTACTGGAGACGTGCCCAAGGAGGTTCATAACTGTATTGTTCCCAGCAGCAAAAAAACAAAAAACAAAAACAAAATAAAAAGGGTGAGCCTACATATCTAGATAACAAAGGAATGGACACCCAAATCATGCTATCTGGACCATTATACAGCAGTGAAATCAGTAACGTAAGAATGAATCTTACACAAAAACACTGATCAGAGCATAAAGGAAGTCACAGAAAACTACCTACAGTATGCTACTGTTTTCCTAAAGACCGAAAATAAGCAAAGCAGAACAAAGGGACAAACCCATTTTGTGGTAAAAACCACATTTAAAAGTTCAGGAAAATCCAGGTTGCATCTGGGAGAGGCAAAGAATGGACTAGAAAGGTATATACAGGTAGTCGGACTCTTACTAGTTATGTTCTAATCCTCCTTCTTAAATTGAATGATAGGTTTATGGTGTTCATTTTGTAATTTACATATAACACACACACACTTCACAGATGTATCAATTATAAAGTAGTAACACTTTTACGTTAAGAAAAACTTAAAACTCCTGATGTCACAACCTTACAGCCTAGCAAGAGAATTTCACATTCCAATTTAGCAGATATTTATTAGGTGTTATGAATAAACCATAAACATTGTCTCGTTTAATCCTTTAAGAGTCCTGTGTGGTAGGTACTTGGCAACGGTAAGTAGGCAGATTCTTGGCAAAGCATAGGCAGTCAAATATATGCTTGAATGATTTTACAATACAAAAAGAGAAAGAGTTTGATTATACGCTATGTAGTATAGCTCTACCCTCAGGAGTTAAATGAAATAAGAGACGATTAACTCTGTTAACAGAAAGGAGCTTTTGATCTATTGTTATTGTTTCCATACTCTATTACTTATTACCAAAAGTATAATGAGAAAAATCTCTTTTTTCTCTGAAAGTATCCCTGGTCAAAGGTAAAGAAACTAACATACTATAGGGTGGAGTTACTAATATAACATTCGTGTATTGCTAGAATTTCCATTTTGCCCTTAAGAGCAGTTAGCCATATGCGAAGCAGCATCACTCTTCAGGGGGAAAAGAGGAGCTAGAGTAATATATGAAACGAAATTACCAAGGCTAAAAAAAAAAAAAATCTGTGACACATTTAGTCTGTGCCCTCTAATAACAAGTACAGTTAAAAAAGTGCAAAGTCAAACCTTCTTTTCATTGAATACATATTAATGTAAATGAACACAGTTGGGGAAATGGTTGCCTTAGAAAATTATTTCCATCCTCCACAAAGAACTATTTCTATTCACAGGGCTTCTGCAAATGTATGGTTTTTTGCTTGTTTTTTAAATTTGGTTCACTGTTGTGTCCACCCAGTGCCGGGAATGACAGAGTCCTAATAAATGCACAGTAAGGTATTTGTCTTCGAATGAATTTATACCCTAACTGACCATTTACCGTATTATATATTAGTACCTCAGGGACGACAGATCACTGTAGCTGCCCCACCCCCATCCACACAGGGCTAATGTGATTAAAGCAAAAGAAAATGTGCCCTTCCTCTTCCTGAACATTTCAGTTGAAAAGCTGTTAGGTAGGGCCAAGCAAAGTAAGCAACAGCAGGGGATGAAAGCATAGTAATACCAGCAAAGGCAGCCCTGCAGGGTCTCAGAGCCAGTAAAAAGGGGCTGCTCCTTGAAGAAATGGCTGAATCTAGGACTGAGACAAGCAAAATAGAAAATGAGCCTAGACCATCTTCTTGCACCAGAACGTCAGGAAGTGTAAAAACACTGATCAGAGCATGTGAAAAAGACACAGAAACCAGACGGAAGGGGCTCCCACGGGCCAAATCAAGATAACTGAAGCATGAAAATAAATAATGATAGTAATAGATTATAACTCAGTGAAAAAGATATATATCCATGAGCTGTGATGATAGAATAAATATAAGAATAAACTTAAGCTTGAGGTGGAATGAGATATCTACATTTTCTCAAAATACCTCCCAGTAAAATACCCATTAATTGCAAGGGGGGGGCGGTAATTTACAGTGGAGGGGCCGAGCAGACACTGTCTGAAACACATCTTCAGAGTAATATCACGGAAGTAATGGGTATGATGAAACTCATGATCATGTGAGCAGGGGCTAGGTGAAGAGTCCTGCTTCGCTTCTCTAATAGTCCTGCCAGAAATGCATAACCCGAATCTGGTCATGGGAACTAGCATAAAAACGTAAATTAAGGGCCATCTAATAAAAAACTGGCCCCAAATCTTCAAAAAATTTCAAGCTTATGAAAGTCAAGGAATTATTTTCAGTTCTAAGGAGTCTAAAGAGACATGGCAATCAGATGACACATTGATTCTAAACTGGATCTTACTGCTATGAGAAGAAAGGACATCAGAAGCACAACCTGCAAAATTGGAATGGGATCTGAGAAGCAGGGGTTGCAAAAGCATCCATACTGATTCCTGACTTCAATAGTTGTATTACAGATGTAGAAGAGAATGTCCTTGTTTGCAGGACATAAACACTAAAGTATTTGAGGACAGTAGAGCATCCGGTGCTGGCAACCTACTCTCAGATGGTTCGGGAAAGAAAAGCTCTTTGTACTGTATTTGCAACTTTTCAGTAAGTTTGAGATTATGTCAAAATAAAAACTTATAAAGTAAATGAATAATAGTATGTGGAATCGTCTACACACAGAGAACAAAAGGACCCCTGGGAAGGGCATCAAAAAGAGGGTGTCCAGGAAGCATTCCCCAGTCTGTTCAACGCACTACACTTGGCTCTCCCTCCAAGGGCCCATATCATACTGAGAAGACCTTGTAATAAATATTCAAAGATGTATTTGGCAACAACCTATCTCTGGCTTAACTGGGAAAGTCTGTTCCACTTGGTCAGATTTGTTATAGAAACAAGACAGTTTCAAATACATTCAACTGGACCATCTAACAATCTACATACTCCTACCTGGACAGGAGTTGGGAAGAATACAGGTTAAAGGCAAAAGGCATAGGGCAAAACTCAGGAAAGTCCTCTCAAATTTGATTTTCAGAAGCAAGAAAAATCAGTTTTGTTCACGGATTTCAACCTATGAAGCAAGAAGCAAAAGGACAAAAATCTCCTACCAGAAGTTTTCCAGGACTTGAAAATTATCTTGGATTTCCAGAACCTGTCCTAAATTAAAATTCTCTGAACCAACTTTTAGGTCATATATCTTGATTCTGGAATATGTATGTGTGTGTGAGAGAGAGGATATCAAGAAGTCAAAACAAAACAGGTTTTCCAAAGAAGCGGCAAGCCAGTCACATTCAACTGATTCCGATTAAGCATATTACTATTTAATTTTCCAGTCTCAAAGAGAAAATCTTTTCGTATTCAAACACTCAAAGAAGGGCACCTGGGTGGCTCAGTCATTAAGTGACTGCCTTCGGCTCAGGTCATGATCCTGGAGACCAGGGATCAAGCCCCACATCCAGCTCCCTGCTCAGCAGGAAGCCTGCTTCTCCCTCTCTCACTCCCCTGCTTGTGTTCCCTCTCTAGCTGTGTTTCTCTCTGTCAAAAAGATAAATAAAATCTTTAAAATAAATAAATAAAAAAGAATCACCACTACCCCATGACTTATTTGCATCTCTACTTTCAAAACCTGGTAGATTACAAAGTTTTATCTGTTGACTTTATTACAGTCTTTTTCATAAGCTGGTTAATGCCAAGGAAAACCACTTCTAAAGTCAGGCATATTCTTGCTCTTCAGCTGGGGGGGGGAGGGGTGGGGAGATTCCAGAAAGTTATGCTTGCCTCTAATTTATGGAAATCAAAAACGTAACCAATCACCAGAGAGAGGCTGATGCTGACTTAAGAAAGTTTGGGTGGTGGGGGAGCAGATTCCTAATTATCATTTTCTCCATACAAATTGGATTTTAGAAGCAAGAGAAACACAGAGAACTCTATGAAGTAAGACACAAAAGAATAAAGTCAGCTGCTATCCACGAGCAAGCTGCTCCACTCCATCCTGTCTTCAGGAAGGAGACTCATGCAAGACTGCGCAAGTGACCCTAAGGTAACTAGAAGATGCACCTCTTGGGGTCTGTTTTAATTTCTTGCCTCTTTTCATTGCATTTTCGAAAGAAAACTAACATTACCCTGTATTACTGTAGAAAGAAGATGGAAGAACAGTGAACCAAAAGCCTGACTCAACTCTCCCT
>PITA01033602.1:0-12545 GCA_004023965.1 Spilogale gracilis | reverse complement strand
TCCCACCTATAAGCAAACTCTGACTCCACCGCCTGGCGTGCCTTCCCCAAACCGGCCGGTGGCCCGGGGCTCCCCTAGCACCACATCCTTGCCTGCAGGGAGCAGGGGCCTCTCCAGACCCTTCCACAGGCCCCGTCCCCCGGGGCTCTCCAGCAGCCCAGGAGACGGGCACCCTTCCCCTCCTCAAGCTCTAGTCTGCACCCGGCTTTCCGGACCCACAGTCCTTCCCCGTGCTTCTGGTTGGCATCCCCCCCTCCTGGCCCCTCTTCCCGCACTTAGGCTGTCTGTGGGGCCCCCCTCCCCGGGCCACTGTCGCACCTCGCCCTGAGCCTCGCCCTGTATTCCCGCCAGCCCTCCAGCACCCCCACCTCTGTGTGCTTGCCTGGCCCCGGGGCGCCTTCCCCTCCCTGGCCCCAGCTCCCTGGCCCGTCTCTCCCAGACCCCAGGCCTGTGGCCAGTGCCCTTCTCGCTGCTCCCCTCCCCCATTCCCGATGTCCACAGAGCCTGCCCACAAGGTGGCCCCGAGGACCACCTCCTTCCTTCACACTCGTGTCCTGCCCCCTCTGGGTCCACTGGGCTCACTGGGACCCCTGACCTGACGCCTTCATTCTCTCAGGCGCGCCTCCTCAGTCATTCACGGTCCAGCCGCACGGCAGCTGATGGCAGCATCGCAGTAGCTAAGGAAGCCTTAGTTTCTGCCGTGCTCCCCACGCCGTTCTGTGCCCCAGCTAGTGACCACACGTGGCCACGGGGCCTGGACGGGACCAGCATGGCCGAGGACCCGAATCGTAAAGTTCACTTTGATTAACTTAAATTTCAAATTTCAAAAAAATTTCAAAGGCCGTGTAAGACAGTTTCCCACTAAACTCGACTTGATCGTCTTGGTACGATTCGCTTTCATTTTGTTGAAAATTTACATCTAAATGGGAGTGGGTTTTAAGTACAAAATGGTCACGGATTTTGAAGATTTAGAACAGGAAGACAAATACGCAGATGTAGAGTGCCTTCCTAACGATTTTCATATGTCACATGTTGAGACAAAAGTGTTTGAAGTATGCTACTGAAATACATTATTAAATATTATTAAAATTGGGGCACCTGGTGGCTCAGTCGGGTCATGCTCCCGGGGTCCTGGGTTCGAGCCCCACATCGGGCTCCCTGCCCACTGGGGAGCCTGCTTCTCCCTTTCCCCACATCTGACTCTCTCTCGCTGTCTCTCTCTCTCTCTCTCGAATAAATAAAATCTTTTAAAAATTCATTAAAATTAATTCCCCGTTTCCTTTCCTTTTTGACTTGGCTTCCGGAAGATTTGAGACCACACGTGCTTTGCACTGTAGCTCTGGCGCTCGGGGCTGGTGAAGGGCTTCGCGTCCGGCGCTCTGTGAAGCCACGCCGTGCCTCGTTGAGGAGGGTCAGCTGGTATCTCCACGGCACAGATGAGGACACTGAGGCCGCCAGGGCCCCGAGGAGCAGCTTGCACCTCTGCCCGCACCTTCACGCCGACTCGGAGCCCCGGCCGGACTTCATCCTAGCCCTTGACCTCAGAGTGCCCCTTTCCTAAGCATTCTGTTTCTGCCCACGAAGTGCTTCACTTTGACTTTTTGAAGCGTGTACTGGGTGAGGAGAAGAGAGAGAAGGAAAACCGAGAGGAGAGACGCCGAAATCTCCTGCCCGGCACGGAGCTGGTAGGCAGGGGCTCCTGCGGGACGCGGGCGGCCTCCCCACCTGTGCATAGCGCCCGCTGCAGACGGCGCCTCTCCAGTCGGGGACGTCGATGCAGTCCGGGTGCCGCACCAGCCAGTTGTCGTCCCTGGTCAGGTAGGAGCCCGGGTACTCGGACACGGAGCCGTCGACGTCATGGAACAGTGACGTCTTATCGCCGTCCATGTCCAGCCGGTTGAACCAGGGCCCGGGCTCTCCGAAGAACACTCTGGAGGTAATCTGAGCAGAGCCCAGGAAAGTGAGGCCGGGCCGGGGGGAGGGGAAACAGCGGCCGTCTCCGGGCCAGGGGGACGCTTCCGCCTTCGCCTTCCCCCAACACGCCGCCCTGTCCACCCAAGACGCGCTCGGTCGCTGCACGAGGCACCGCGGCCGGCCTCCCGGGGGCCTGACATGGCCGGCGCTCACTGGCCTCAGCGCTAGACCACATGTCTGCGGGGCCTCTGCCGGCAGGTCACCCTGAGGGTGCCCCCGTGTGCGACGGAGGGGACACAGGACACGCTGTGCGTGCACGAGATGTTTCAGGAAACCAGTCTTCCAACACTGGCCGTGGACGTCTCCGGGACTGACCTCTCCCAGGCCTCGGTGGCCTGAGTCAAGAAATGAAGTAACAAGTTCCACTCCTTCCCCTCAGCCGGCCAGCGCTGGGCCGACAGGCAGAGGGCAGGCCCAGAGGCGGGCCAGGAGGAGGGCGAGGAAGAGGAAAGTTCCGGGAGGTCCGCGACCCAGCCTCAAAGGGCAGCCGTCTGTCCTGCCCTCCCGCCCCCCAGCTCGTTGCTGGCTCCTGTCTGTGTCCGCGGGACCCCGCTCACGGGGAGCTCTCAAGCAGACAGAGCATCTTGGGCAAAGAGGGCCTTGGAAACCGGGGATTTTAGATTAATTGCACCCCCCCAGGCGGCCCCGTCACGAGACTCAGGAGGTCAAAACCAAGGCCCTTGGTGGACCGGCTCCAGGCCCTGGAACTGGCAGAGCCGCACGGCCCCTCCAGGGGTGGGGGCAGGCTGAGGGCAAGCGGGCACCGACTCAGCCGGGCCGCCGATGCTTGTACTTTTCCAGTCTGGAGGCTGCCGGGCTGGGACGGGGCCCAGCTGCTCGGAGGAAGTCGTTCCCTCCCCGTGGTGGTGGCCACGCTCCCACGCCAGCCCTGGGGCACTTGTGAATCACCACCCAGAGTCTGGATTGGCCGGGAACCCGCCGGGCGCCGCACTCACCGGGACGTCCTCAAAGGCGACGTCACTCACGTTGTTGTGGGGGCAGCTCTGCCAAGCGTTGTTGAGCCGGAAGGCCAGGGCGCTGGTGTGCCGGCCGTCCAGCGCCGCGAACTTGCGGAAGGTGCAGTTCTGGATGCTGACGGGGCCGTCGTAGAACTGAATCCCTCGGATCGGAAAATCCCTGCGGAGTCACGGAGGTCCGGCGTCAGGCTGGCCGCCACGTCATCCCGCGGGGGGCCTGCACCCTCCAAGGTGGAGGGGAACAGAGGCTCCCGCGTAAGCCGTTCCTGATCCCCATCTCCAGCAACTCCTCACGGCGGGGCGTTATTGATCCAGTCATTGATTCAGTGAGAAAGCATTTACAGATGAAGAAAATGTCAATAAACAATTGCCAGATGACTTATTGGATGGATGGAAGGAAGGATGGATGGATGGATGAAGGGAGGGAGTGAAGGAGGGAGGGAGGAAGGGAGAGAGGGATGGATGGGTGAAAGGAAGGAAAGATGGATGGAAGGAAGGGATGGATGGAGGGAGGAAGGGAGTGAAGGAGGGAGGGAGGGAGGGAGAGAGGGATGGATGGGTGAAAGGAAGGAAGGATGGATGGTTGGATGGATGGATGGGTGGGTAGATGGATGGAAAGACGGATGGATAAATGGAAAGATGGAAGGATGGATATCTGTTTAGTCGCTGGCTTAGGGTTTGGGGAATTATCGTTTATTCAAATATTTCCCCCAATTTTTCCATCCTGTGAAGAGCCACTGGGTAAATAGTGTAAGTGCTGCTACAGAATGCTAATATTATGTCCCTCGGGAGACGAGAGCCCTGAGTCACTATCGCCTTTGTTTCAGTTGCCCGTGACAATGTAATCAGATTAATTCCCAGAGGAGTTTCATCTGAGTAAGTCTCTCGATTCCAAGTCTCTGGGTCTGGGACCGAACGGAAGGTGATGATGATGTGGTCAGCTGACTGTGCGTGACCTTCCGAGCGTCCCTTGTGGGGAGGCGGGCCCCCACCCCGAGGGGGCAAGAGTGTGGGGCTGCCGGAGGACTCCAGGAAGGCCCCAAGCTCCAGGCCTCAGGGAAAGGATGGGGAGGAGGCCGCATGCTCCTAGGCAGAGGTAGAAGTGACCAGAGAAGAGGCCCCTTGGCCCACCAAAGGGCAGGGGCCCTCATCTGGCTCTGACTCCCGAGCAATGCTTGGCAGGGGCTGGCTGGGCTTCCCGGAGATCCCAGATCTAGGCTCATTCCTTCTTCAAGCCCCACTGGTGTGCTTTTATTGGTACCTCTGCCTCTGGGCCGGGCCCCTCCTTCCATGGCTGGCACAAAGGAGGAAGGCAGCAGGAGGGGAATAAACACAGAAAGCGTCTGTGCCCGGGGCGACGCCATAGTCCACAGACCGCCGTCCTCCACCTTGGGCTCCCCGAGGAAAGCCCGGTCAGTCTTGGCCAGTGCCTTCAGTGGACACCCCGGACTTCCTGCGGTTCTACATCTGTTTGGAGTCGATTAGCGCCGGCGTCTGGAACCCCCGTTCTCAGGGGGACCTCCAGGCATAGTCCGGCTCGCGCACACTGGGGGCCGCCCCTGCATATTAGCTGTGCACATACACCGTGTCCTTATTTCCTTCCGAGCCCAGCCCAGGCCTGTTCAGGACCCATGAGGCCTGACGAGGAGGGCAGCTTCCCCGCTCACGAGCAGGGGAAGGCAGGGCGGTGGGGGACCTGCCCGCTCTGGCCGAACTATCAGGCCTCCACAAACAAACTCGCCCCTGGATGTCATCAGGACTTCTGGCCCTGGGAGGCTGCTAACCCTCAGCAAAGCAACCCCAAATATGCAGAGGCCGAGTTGCTCATAAAAATGATCCACAGGGATGGGGGCTGTCCTTAGAGCAGACAAGAACAAGGGCTTCCCGATGGCTTGTGCCAGCAGAGGCTGGGATTCCGTCTGCAAAGGCCTCATCCACTGCGGTGGGGGCTTCAGGCTGTGTCCTGCCCGTGGGGGCAGGGATTACATTTCTCCAGAGAAAGGGAAGATGCCCAGGGAGCCTGAGGGGCCCTTAGCACTCAGCAAGCAGGCCCCCAGCACTGCTGGCCGGCTCAGAGCCTCACTGTGTGGCTCGGATTCATGTGTGAGCAGAGTCGCCGTCAGATGAAGCCCCTCCCCACACACACCCTGAGGAGCCCCGAGGAGCCCCGAGGGGCCCCGAGGAGCCCCGAGGAGCTGGCCACGCCACTTGGGCCCCTTTCCTCTATGAGCAGGTCAACTCTCCAGGTCACCCCATCCTCCGACCGCCTGGCTGCCCTCGCCCCCCCTCTGTGCGAACCCCCCCGCAACAGGGAGCCCACAGGCCCTCCCCGCAGCCCTACGATCCTGTGGGGGAACAGCCTGGTGTCAGAGATGCCTTCTTGCACTAAAACATGCTTGGACCTCCAGGGCCCACGGAGAGAGAGATTCGTCTCCCATGCTCGCGGAAGCCCCCGTGCTGTCCCCCCAAGGGGACCTCATGTCCCGACTGAAGCCCCCCGTTGCCGTGGGGCAGGATGTCGGGTTCTGCCCCCTTCCTGGCTGTTCCCCGGGGGCCCGAGTCTCTCTGTCCCCCATCCTCAGAAGTGGGGCAATGCGTCCTCAGAGGAGGAAGGAGCCACGGTCGCTGAGCCTGGACGCTGAGCTGCCCCTAACGCGGTCCCAGAACCACGCTGTGCGTCCCAATCCTCACGTGGCCCCGTGGACTGACCGCCAACACTTTTTTTTTTTAATTTCCCTCTCCTGTTCTTGACGTCACCCCACTGCCGGTCATCTTTAGTTTCTCTGCCGGGCAACGGACGGAGGAATTCACACGGCAGGTGGAAATCACACACGAGCATCGTTCCCCCCTATGCTAGGCCATGTGGCCTAGGCCACACGAGGAAGCCGCCACAGTTGCAAACCTACTGGCCTATGGGGAGGGTCCTCCCGCTGTGGTCCAGGCCGCCGGGGCCCCAGATCCTGTTGTCCATCGTCTCTGTCCCCACATTGCCACTCTCGCCAACAAACAGGCTGTTCTTTATCTCCTGCTTGGAGCCGTCGTCATACGGGAAGGTCCCACCGCTGTGGGGAGAAGGTGTCTGGGCTGAGCGGGCCGGCGCCGGCTTCCCACGGAGGCCTCAACACGACGATGAGTGCTGCCCTTACCTGGCCAGGGTCAAGCCGATGCCGTTGTCAGCAAACCTGGGGACGAGAGCGGACAGTCAGAGCTGGCTCTCACGGCACGCTCACGGAAGCCGCGGAAGGAAGGACCCTTCCCTGTCCCCAGCGTTGCACTGGGGACACTGTGTGGGGAAGGCGGCTTTACCCAGCATGGGCTTTGCTGAGGGAGCCGGGGGCTCTCCGGCTCAGCGTCTGCTGGCAAAGACCATGGGGTCTGGGCACACGCGCACTGGGCTCCGCAAGCCTGCTTCTGCCGCCGCCCGCCACTCCTCGGCCGGGGGTGAGGTTGGGCCTCGGAGGACCGCACCACCCTCGAGCCCGCGCCAACACGGAGCCACATCCACGGAGGCTGCCCCTCCCGCTAGCCGTCCCCACTCCCACTCGGCCACAGTGAGAAGCACGGAAAGACGCCGTGCCCCGGGGGTCGGGCAGCCTCGGGGAGGGCAGGACCCACGGCCACGGCCCCGCTGTGGCCACACTCGGAGTCCCGCGGGTTGCGATTTCAAACCCAGTTCAACCTCATCGTGTGACCTCCTGGGAAGGTCACCGAACTCAGCCTCTGTTCACCTTCTCCCAAGTGGAGGGGATCATTTGTATCTTCGAGAATGTGCTGGCTGCCTCCTTCCTCCCTGTCCTCACCGACCGCCTCCGTGGCTCAGAGAGCATCACGCAGGGCTACTTGGGGACCCAGAGCACCCGCGTGTGCTGCGTTTAGGGGGGCTGGGGGATCGCTGCCGGCCGGGGGGACCTATGCCACTGTCTGGCGGGGGGCAGAAGACGAAAGCCCGCGTGTCTGTTTCCTCCCTGCCCTGCTCTCCTCTGCCCCGTGTGGGGAGGCATCGCCCCCTCCCTGTGCCCAGACCCCATGGCTCTCTCCTCACCGACAGCTGTCCAGCCACACGTCCCCGCCGCGCAGCCAGGCCCCGTGGTCCTGGTTCTTGTAGGCGGTGAAATGTCTGATGATGGCGGGCTCCCGGGGCTTCAGCGGGTCGGCATCCTGGTGAGGGCTGTACCTGGAGGGCACAGGTGGCAGGGTTGGGGGGCTCCTGAGCTGAGCCCCTTCTGGCCAGGAACTTCTTCCCGCGCATGGTGCCAGGAAGACTCCCCGTCCCTAGGCTCTGGAACAAAGCTGCAGGGCCCTCCCCGAAGCCAGGGTCTCTCCTCCAGGGCCCAGCCCACCCGGGGCCGGGGCAGGTCATGGCGCAGAGGGAAGTCTAGCCAGCCTATGCCTGATCCCGGCCCCTGGGGCTGGGAATGCCCAGCTCCCCACCGACTTGGGGACCCTCGACCTCACGCCTGCCCTGGCTGAGCACGGCTCGGTGGCGGCCGGACCGGCAGACACCCTCCATCCGGGCTATCACGGCGCCACGACGCCCGCGGCGGAAGCAGGCCAAGCACCTCCGCGCCTCAAGGGCACGGGTCTGTCTGAGGACCGAGGTTCCGACACCCTTGGAAAATGGCCCCCAGCCTCCAGCTGAGCTCGGTCCCATCCCATGAACCCGGTGGTGCAATTCTCCCCAGCTTCTCTCTTCCCTTCTAGCTTTCGGCCCAACCTCCCAAAGTGCCAGGTCCTAGCTTCGGCTGAGGGACCCAGGAACCTCTAGAGATTCCTATTTCCCTTCCACGGCTGCAGCCGAGGCTAATTCAGACTTCGCTCAGAAGTCGTTACCCCAGCGTCGAGCTCCAGGTCCAGAGCGTAGAAAGTGCTCACTAAACACTTGATGAATGAAGGAATGAGTGAGTGAGTGAATGAATGAATGGAGTGGAAGTGGGTCAGGAGTTCAGCAGGGAGTGTGTGCATTCCCAAGGGGTGGCTACCTGGCAGAGATGATGGAGAGGAAGGGCCGCTTGTCCTTGGCAGAGGCCTCAGTGGTCTTGACGCCGTTGTCTATGATCATGCCGGCCTGCAGGGAGGGGACAGTCGGGGACACGGTCACTTAGACTACCAGGCTGAGGCAGCTCCTCACGCCCAGCCTCAAAGCACACTCCTACACGCCCCAGTAAAACCAGCCGTGCTGTCAGGACACATAAACGGAGGTAAGGGGTCTGCAGGGAGGGAGGTGAGCAGCCTGTCGTGCTCGGCACGGCTCAGAGTGGATCTGGAATAAGGCATCGTCCTGGGGGTCTGCATGAGGAACCCGAGGGCCGGAGGGCTACGTGTCCCATCCAGGGTCACACAGCTAAGTTTGTGCCTGGAACTCACCTTGCTTTGGGCAGTTATAAAGCCCGGGCCCCACGTCAAGGGCGACGGGCACACACTCCTGGGAAACGTGTCTGCAGAGACTTAGAGGAACTGCTGATCGTGGGTCCTGTCTCCCTCCCCCCGCCATGGGGCAGGGGTCTGGGAGCCTCCCACAGTCCTGCCTGGGCTCCGGCCTGACTCAAGGGCAGAGCCTCCCATTCCCATTTGGGCTCAGTGCTGGGTGCTCGGGGGTCAGGGCCTCCCAGTGCAGGAGTCCTGGCCTCCTGGGAAGGCCCAAACCCAGGCTCCCTTCTCCAGGAACTGGAGGCCGCTCTGGCTCATGCATTCTTAAGTCAGGGCATTGTGGGCCGGAAGATGAGGGGCTAGGTCCCCAGCTGTTTGCCCACGAGCCATGACCTTTGTCCCCCAGCCCCCAGCTGGCCTCCGTTAAGACAGGCTGAAGACACTGATTTCAGAAGACTGTGAAAGGCTCAGTGCTGGGCCCAGGCAGTCACCCCAGACCAGGACCCTCACACACTGGGTGCAGGGATGGGGCTCGTGGGGGGCTGGTGGGGGGGCACCAAGCTCGCCTCTCCATCTGATCAGTGCAGCTCACAGTTCCTGCTCGCTCCCTCCTCACCCTGCCCATCCCTCCACCTGTGCCTCTGCCCCTGCCTACACCCTGTCCCGCACACGGACCCCCTTCTTCGAAGGTCCCCGGTCAGATGCTGCCTGGCTGTATCCAGCTCAGGGGAAGGCTTCTCGAGGAAGGGGTCCCAACAAGCAGCCAGCACAGCCTGTCACCACTCAACTGCCCTTCCTCCCTGTACCCCTGCACCGTTCCCGTACGGCTCACGACGGCCTCAGAAACCCCGCTCTGTCAGGGGCATGCCGCTGCCTCCTCGTCTCTACTCTCTGCCCCGAGAGACTCTTCCTGCTCGGCCTCCCGGCCCCAGTGCCACCCGGCGTCCCCCTCTGCTGCCCCGCTCTGCCCTCTCCCGCCCCATCGCAGGTACAAGCACAGGCTGGGTTGGAGAAGACTTCTCTTCACAGTCTTCCCCCTGCTTGAGAGTTTTTTCTTTAAATCCTGATGTATCCGACCCCTCCAGGGGCCTCGGCTTCCTCATCTGTCCCATTAGGGGCTGGACCAGAAGATCAGCCTCGACCTCTGTACTTTTCCAGCACCCCCAAAGCTACCCCTGTCCCCTGGTGCCCCCCGGTCTCAGCCTGGCTCCCCAGCTCCTCGTCCCATGGCTCTGGCCTTCCTGCTGTCCCTGCGGGGCATCCTCGACACACCTGGAGTCCCGGCCCCCTCCCCCAGCACCCAGTGTGGCCCTGTTTTCCACCTGTCCCCTCGGCTCTGCATGGCTGGGGCAGCCCGCTTCCCAGGAACAAGACAGTGGGATCAGAGGGAAGGATTTTCACACTGTCTCCTCCCTCCTTCAGAATGGCCTCCTGGGTTTCTCTAGCTGGCAGACCAGGCTAAGCCTTCAGGGTCGGCACTGCCCACCCCGAGTCAGACTCCGTGCTCAGCTCAGGGGCCGGTGGGAGGAGCCGCTCTATTATCCGCCGGAGCGAAGATGAACCTTGCTTCTCCTTCTGACTGACCAGAGGCTAAGGCAGGACTAAGGGAGGAACAACCACGGGACGTTCTTGCTAAGGATGGCCAGGAGCCTGCGAGGAAGGCTGCGGTGCCTTCTTGCAGATGGGCAGGGGCTAGGAAGGTGGTGGCTGCAGGCTGGGGCCAGGAGGCAGTCCCGCTCCGATGACCTCAGGCCGGGGAAGGAGACCGACAGGCCCGCCGGGCAGGCAGGGTCCGCGGAGACTTACCCGGTAGTTGGAGTGTGCTCGGTTATTATGGAATTTTCCCAGAGGAATGTGCTCGGAATAACCCGGGGAGTACAACCCCACCGAGGGGCCCGTCGGCACGTGGTGGAAGATGAACCAGAACCCGGTCTCCTGTTGGGGGCAGGGCAGAGGGGACGGCCACAGAGATCAGCCCCGCAGCCCGCAGAAGGGCCGGCCCGCCGGGACTGAGCACTACCACCAAGCGGGCCCCTGCCGCCCGTCCCAGACACCCCGCCGGGAGAGGGTATAAGGCCGATATATTTGTGGGTCCACCCTGACTGGGACAGCCCCTCCTCGGTCCTCCTCTACTGGCCACAGGCCCCAAACGCCTGGCCCTGAGCCCGTGCTCTCAGCTTTCCCTTTCATGTTGCAGGTATGGAAACTGAGGCCCAGAGACGGCACCTGAGCTGCTCGGGGTCCCAGGGATGCTAGGCAGCAGGGAGGAGTGGGTGAGAGCAAGGCCGTGTAGACAGAATACCGCGTTTGAATCCCGTATGTGGCCCTGGACACGTTCGCCCTCCCTGCCCCGGCTTCCCGGCCAGCAGGAGGGTACGGGCACCCGCCTCGTAGGATTGACGCGAGAATTAAACCATTTTAGCTGAAGCCCCGTGTGCTGGCACAGTGCCAGGCCACCCCGTTTCCATCGGATAATCGGTCATTTCAGTGAAGTGCTTCGATGCCCCGTATGACGCAGGTACCCCTTCGTCGCAGCTGGGCCTGACCTGGGGCTCAGAGCCCCCGCTTTCCAGCCCCGGCCCGGGCCCACCTTCACGTCCTGCCGAAGACGGGGTCGCTGTGCTCACCTCGGAGCCCGCGGCTGCACAGTTCACGAGGTTGTTGTTGGGGTTGGCCATCCAGAAGGTGGACACCGCACTGCGGGGGAGGGGCAGAGATGGCGTGACGTCACACAGTGGCCAGCTGGCTCCCCCGCCTCCCAGCAGAGGCACGAGAAACCCTCATGGTTATGACCCAGTCTGCTCGTGCGAGTGCGGTGCCTTTCAGCCTCTCCAGGGCTCAGACTTTAAAAGGGGAAGGGGGCTCAGCGAGGGGAAGGGGCTCCGCAAGGGGAAGGGGGCTCGGCGAGGGGAAGGGGGCTCGGCGAGGGGAAGGGGGCTCGGCAAGGGGAAATGGCTCCCACGCCCTCTCAGAGGAGGGTCACGTGACATTGGGAGATGACTGAGGAAAACAACAGTGGTTCTCAGTGGACAGGAAGGATGGCCATGGTCAAGCAGGGAAGTAGGGAGTAGAAAGCAGGCCCTCCATGGCATCCGTGGCCTCCAACTGAGAGGCTGGGAGCAGTAGGGGGCTAAGGGCCAGGAGGCATAAGCTGCTCAGAAGACCCGGGGTGCGGAGGTCCAAGGCACGGCTGGCAGGTGAGCGAGAGCCTACTCGCAGGGCCCTCGGGGGCGCAGGCCTGCAGTGATCCCGGGGGGAATGGGGAGGCTCGGGGGCGCAGGCCTGCAGTGATCCCGGGGGCAATGGGGAGGCTCGGGGGCGCAGGCCTGCAGGGGCAGGGGTGGCGGGGAGGAGGCTCGGGGGCGCAGGCCTGCAGGGGCAGGGGTGCCGGGGAGCAGGCTCGGGGGCGCAGGCCTGCAGGGGCAGGGGTGGCGGGGAGGAGGCGAGCTCTTACTTGCAGTCCTGCCTGGGCTTGGGGATGTAGCCCGGGTAGGCGTCTTCCGTGATGGTCTTGCACATCTTGCTGTCGCGGTCAGAGGGGAGGAGGGTCCCAGACTTGACGAGGAGGCCGAGACAGTGGTCAAAGGTGTTCCGCTCCTCCGGCCCGTCTTCCGTGAAGAAGCAGTGGCCCAGAGAGTCATAGCCCACGACGTCCTTGACCTGTGGGAGCAGGGCGGGGGGCCTGTCACCCGCGTGCAGGTGCTCCCATGCCTCGGCATTCATTCAGCCATCGGGACACAGCACTGGTGTCACCCCAGGTCCCCAGAGGAACCCTGCCGGCTGGGGGAGGGGCCCGGCACAGATGCGGGGCTGGGATGGTGACTTCAAAGGCCCTTCCAGCTGGAGGGGTGGCCAAGGCTCCATGGGGTGGGGCGGAGACAAAGTGTGAGAGGCGGGGCCTGGAGGAGGTGCGGGCAAGGTCACGTGAGCCCATGCGGGTGAGAGCCCCCCGGGGACACAGCTCACAAGGAGGAAGTGCACTGAACACTGCCCTCGGGAAAGGGCGGTGGGATGGCTTCTCCGGGGGACGGGGGGCGGCATCTGAGCCAGGCCAGGCTGTGCCCTCCCCCATGGCCCACGAAGGACATCGAGGGACGCTTGCAACCCTCGAGCCAAGAGCCAGAGGCAGCTACAGACTCCAGCTCCTTCTGGGGATCCTGGAGCCCGTGGGGGAAGCACAGAGACCTTTCGGAGACACCAAGAGCACCCGGCTCGGTCCCAGCAGGG